>JAZGTI010004721.1:0-27301 GCA_036877585.1 Botia kubotai
AATGCAGTATGAGCAAAGCACGTAATTGAAATTAAATGCTGGTTGACAAATAAAGAAAGAGCTACATTTTTCATACTCTTAATCATTTTATTAGCAGTCAGTCTCTGGAATTGTATTTAATATATTTTATTAATCTCCATTACACAAAGAAAAATCCCAGAAGACCTTGCGGGTATGCAGTTATCGGTATGCTGATATGCAGTGGGGGGCATCGACAGATTAGACCACTGCTCATATCTGTAGACAGATTATGTGAAAACAATAACAAGGCTTGGATAATAATTATTGCCTTTTTCCACAGGGCTAGCCTACAGTTTGCTTGCATCCATTCTCCCTGGTATTAATTATATGCTGCTTTTTCCCCAAGTATTTCTAATTTATTCTTGAGGACCTCTTGACACATTTCTGTGGGTAAGTTCCATGTGGACGATACATCTGATACACTGCATCCAATTTAATTTAGTGGACGGAGCCTCTGGTTTATGAAAGACAGCTGAGCTCAAATATTCTGCATAAGTGTCTCCTTTGGAGTTATGCGGCAAAAAATTAGTCATACATGTTTACACCACTAAATAGTAAATGATTATCTGATCCTAAAACTACCTTACTTTACTGTCAGTCATGCACAGCCGTGCAAAATGTTACTTTTGGCACATCAGTTTCTATCTAGCTCCTATGTTCCATTTTACAATGGGAGAAAAAAATCTTTATTTGGGCATTTTGATTGGAATTAAATGTCAATACATCTACAGTTCTGTGCTTTTGTTTATACCAGGAGCTTTTCATGTGTTGAGTCTCATAGTGAGGGCTGTAGTGACCAGACTGGTTCCAGGTGTAGGCCCACCTACCAACATCACTGACTTTGAGGGATTGGTGAAAGATGAACAGAGAGCCATAGTGTCCTAGTGCCAGAGTGTAGCACTCACAACACTAAAGTCATGGGTTCAATCTCAAGAAACACAGATAAATATACATTGAATGCATTGAATGAACTCCAATTTACTTTGGATTAAAGCATTTGCCAAATGCATAAGAAATGTAATGATACATGTATCTCACAGGAACCTAGAGAGAGCCAGATCAGCTCTCTCTAGGTTTTCTTTAGATTTTGCAACTGTGGCATCTTGGTTATGGACCCAGTTAGGTAAAATGTTTTCCAATCACAGAGAAATACTGGCCTCTAGTGGCCAGAAAGAACAAAGACGCCTTTGTAAATAACATTCTATAAACAAGAAAGTCTTTAAAAAGTTTTTGAAGTCTTTTGTTTCACAGAGGGTTATGGCTCAAACTCACTGTATCTCATATCATATTAGCCTTATTTACAGTTAAAGCTGTGTTTATAATGTATGTAATGTACTTGTACGGTGTGTTGTGTGACTGCAGTCAGGAAAGGATGATCAGTAGAGTAGGAAAGGTTTTTTATTACATTGGAAATAGGTGTTAGGCTTAGTTCTTGAATAACATTCTTATCATTTCTCTATGATTTCAGACGTAGGTTAGCAAAACATTTTTTTTTCTAAGAACAAAATTTCAAACAAAGATTATTGATTCAGGAATTATCTACATGAATAAATTACAGAAAATTGTTGGCAAATCCCACTAATAAATATATATTCTTCCTAAACAAATATGGTCTACAATCACTTGTGCTTGTTGGCCCATTATGCTGCAAAATCTTTGTACAGAATCAAGCATTCTGTCATTTAGTCAAAAGGAAATATTTCCATTTCTACCAAGCCTGCAAATAAGGAAGTATGACTCAGATTTAAAGCTCACAAAAGACACCTCATTTAAACTGTCATCAAACTAATGACATCTCAAAACAGATCTATATATAATGCTTTCTTCTGTGTTAGACGTGATATACATTAAAACCAGCCAATTAGGATGCAGCCTTTTGGCAAACACTATGCGGTGGTCAGGCCGTTGTTGCATGAGATCAACAGAAAATGCAAAACCCCACAAGACCATCTGAAAGACTGTTTAACTTAAGAATTAGTGACTGAAATCAAAGGACTCAGTATTAGCAAATCTCAATTGTCATTGTAATTCAGTGTTACCTGATCTTTCTATCCTATATTTATTGTCTTGAAATACAGAATCTTAAGTCTTACGCAGTTTATTATGTAACACGTCTAATTATTCATAAAAACAAATTCAAACTGGAGTGAATTTTACACTGTTTACATTGTAGTCGCAATTCAAAGCTTGCAAAGAATTCAGCCCTTTCTTTACTGCCCATCACTGGATGGATGATAAACTATAGGATCAAGGAATGGCTGCTGGGTAACATCGCTTCTTGTATCAGGACTGGATTAGTGGCAGTGCTACAAGGTAACATTCAGTTACATGCAGTTTAAGTTAGGTATTACAAGCCTGTTTTTTATTACAAGATATTTGCCTGTTAGATACAAGCATATTTTTAATAACCTCTCATTTGAAAGTCAATGCATATTTTAGATATGAACAAAAAATCTAGTTTAAATATGAAATAATGTAAAAAAATAAATGATAAAAAGTCTCGTTTAATTTGTACATTTAATGTTGATTACATTCAAGAAACAACACATTCAAAAACTAACACAAGCCCCTAATATGCAGCATATATGGGCTTAATTATTAAAAAGTAAATGTTCCAATATCTGACACCACAAGATTTTAAAACACCATTCAGTCCTGATCTTCAAACTATAAAATTAGCCTTTCAAATCCCTGCCAGGTTTACATACTAAATCACTTTTTTAGCAACAACAAAAAAACACTTTATTACTGATAATATGGTCTATATCGACCCTGATCTGGGTGATGTGGCCCAGGCATTTGTCCCTGTGGAGGGGGACCCTGCATTCGGGGAGGAGGGCCCCTGGGAGCCGGCCACATGCCTGGACTCAAGCCACCGGGCTGGCTGAATGGTGGACTGAGAGTGCTCTTGTCCTCAGGAAACTGTGGGTTATAATGAAGGGGTGGTGGGGCATTGACAGGGGGACCTCCATGTTGAGGGGGCGGCCCTGGTGGAGGATGGTTCATAAAGGGGGGCATCTGGCCAAGGAGGTGTCCAGGAGGAGGGGTGATGGGTGGGGGAACTGATGACAGCGGAGGGGGTGCTTGGTTAAAAACCATGTGAGGTGCGATGGACCCCTGTCCTGGGTGTGACATTGGATGATTGATAGGTGGAGGAGGAGGCCCGTAGTGTTGTTGAGGTGGAGCCATCATGTGGTGCGGGTGGGTCACGACAGGCTGGCCTGGATAGTCTCCAGGGTGATGGTGAGGAGGCAGGGCATTGCCAGGCTGGGGGAGTGGCTCACGCGAGGGGCCCGATCTTGCGGAATCATCATGGATTGGAACTGTAATGAGGTTGCTGTGCTTCCGTGTGCTAACCGTTGAGATGCGGAAGGTCTCCTGAGCAAGGGAGCGAGGTGGTCCCATGTCTCCAGCAGGAGGCTGGCCTGGTGGAGGTCTATGGTCATCATGGGAGGAAGAGAGAGACTGGTTGTAAGGGTCATGACCACCATGAGACAGTGGGGGTGGGATGAGCATGGGCTTGGGCAGGTGAGGCGGTGGTACACGGAAGCGCTCAGGCACCTCAGAGCTGGGAGGAAGGTGGAGAGAGTCCGAGCGGCTGCTGGAGTTTTTGCCTGCCCTTATATGCCGGTGATTAATGTGGGCCTGCAGGTCTCTCTGAGACAGATAGGTACGTTTACATCCCTGAACAATGCTGCACATGTAGAGTGAGCCACGCTGGCATTGTTCAATCCTCTGGACCGGATCGGTACAGCTGTACAGGTTTAGACTGAGGACAGAGAGAATAAACACATAAGAAACGTCAGAATAACCTTATAAAAATGATACACATGGGAGGACCACACTGTAAACATGTCTTCACGAAGCATTTTACCATTATAAACTACAGTATAGAATGACTCTACCGGTCAGTATTTGAGTACAGATGTCCAAGAAGAGGCAAAAACAGGTCAACTTACCCTGGACACATCTTATCACCCTTCCTTTCATGATGCACTGCACACTCATAACAAAAAACATGCTTACATGGGATCTGCAAAGAAATGGTTTTTAAAGAAGACATTTCAGGTGACTAAAACTCTGATCTTTACAAATTCAATAAAGAACATCAAATATTCTTACCATACGGCCATATGTTTTAATCGGTAGTCCACATTTGTCACAGAAATGAATCGGCGTGTCATCTTTCTCACCAATCAAGCTCAGCTGGAAGAAATGAGAGAGAATGACCATAGCACCTCATAAACAGATTAATAATCGAATTATTATGCACAACATTATTATGCAATGAGGCGTTTACCTTGTAATCCCAGAGGACCTGCTGGGGAAACCGTCGCTGACTCGCAAAGGCATCTCCTGCTTTGGTGCCGCAATCAAATCTCTCTTCCTGCTTGTAGTTAAAGCCTTCTAGCAAAGACACAGAGAGCTTAAAAATAAACTACTTATGTAGTTCACGTGAGTTTATAAATGCATAGACTGAGTACCTTCATCTGCAGAATGGGCTTTTGAAGGTAAACGTCCAGCTGGTCTCTGTGGTCGGGGGGCAGGTTTATTTCTGGCCTGTTTGGGAAGGAGTTTAATAGGGATTCTTCGTCTGACATCAGGACCACCTAACGCCCCCTCGGTACCCTGCATATCATTGTCTGTGTGCCACATGGGGATAAATGAACATATATAACAGATCTGCAGTAAGACCTTCCGTGTCTAATGACAGAACGTTTCGATTTAAACACAACATTGTGACGTTGTGTTTAAACAGCGCTAAATAAAAACACAGCTTAGTTTTTAAGACTACATGCAGTTTATATTGATTAGTGTGCATATAATTATATATTTTACAACATTTCTGTCCAATTATTGTGAGGGTGCATCAATTGGAACAAACTCATATAACTGTACAACACGCCAGATCCATGATCGTGTTACACTACAGCAATGCTTGATAATGCGCAATAACTATGACTGCATTTACTTTATGATGATTTTCTTCAGAAATGACCTCAATTGGATTAAATTATCTCTGTGAAATAAACTCCGTACTGGACAGACGCCACATTGACACAGAGGCCATAACCGACATTGATGATGAAGAAAATACAATTAATGTGACACCAAAAAGATGCAGATCCTTTATTTATAGTTAAAAATATACAGAAGCTCAGAACCGTGGGCATCAGCAAAACGTTTTAGAGGAAAGAAACATAAGAATGAAAAGTATAAAATTTTCTCCTCACCACTGTGGTCCATAACTGTGGGAAGTCAACGATCATCTCCACTTCCGGTATATGCCTTTCAAAACAAAAGTCTCAAAAAACTTCAAAACAAAAGCGATTAAATTAATCAAATTAATTGATCAAATTAAAATTTTGTTTTTAGCAATTTATATTTAAACGTATGGGACTAGTAGTTATAACAAAAAATCATATAATATATGTGTATTTAATTAAATAAAGAAAAATAGGTGGTAGGCATTTTTATTAATTATAAAAAGTTAATTAAAACAAAAGTTACACTAATTTTGGCTAAGTTGAATTCAACAGTTTGGATGCACTATAGAACAGTCAGGGCCGGAAAACAGTAATTTATTGTAAATTGTGTTACACACAAAAACAAATAAATAAATGCAGTGGACCCTTTAGTGACCTCTATTGGGCTGAAATGAAACTGATACCTGAAACTGTTTCCTGACTGTAAAGCCGCAGGTGTGGCTCGAGGTGATCAATGTACAGAGTCACAACCCAGGAAGAGAGCAAGATTAAAGGACGCTGCTGTAAGTAATTCATATTAGAAATCGTTTTTCATTTTTAATAAATAATACGAAACAAATCTTTCATAAATCTAAAATGTACTTAAATGTTGCAGGGCGGCGTCCAATTTAATCTACAAACAAGGTATGATTTTGCTTTTGTTTTCCATTATGCACCTGTCCTTTGTTTTCAGACAAGTCAAACTGGAACATGTTGACTGTTGTCAGCAAGTTTGTGTATGGTGAAACCGTGACTAGAAAACAGCTATACAAATCACAATTGTACTTTAAATATGTTTTGAAATATTTAGTAGCATACAGATAAATATAAGTAGGTCATAACTATTTTTCAAATAAACTTTCTTTAAAAACAAATAATACTTTGATGAGAACACTCAGGTGAAATGATAAAACAAAACTTCAGAAAGTTACACAATTTTAGTATATAACAGCATTCTCCTGTTTAATATTACTTGGCGCCATACAATGACAGAGGTCTCTAAAATATCCGTCACAGTGTATTTGCACATAATAACTTAAATTATTACACAGAAAACAAAACTTGTTATTTTACATGTAGGTATTACACCTTCAAACAATGAAATTGTTCAAAAACATATTTACCAGCTTTTGAGCAGTTTGGCTCATTTGAATGGAAATTTGCATTACACCTGATGTTTTCGACAGTCACATGAAGGAGAATGAAAACATCAGTTTTTCTTATACTGCAGCTCTCTGAATGGTGTATGTGTGCTATATATACCACAAATAAGCAAACCACCTTTATATCACATCCTCCTATATAACATTTAATAGTGAAAGTAAGGCTGATGAAATCAAGGCACTGTATGGTGCTTTATGTATGTCTGAAGCCTTCCATTTTATGTTACATGTCACAGAGATCAGACTATCTCTAGTGTTTTCGTAAGCTATGTTTATAGCTGCAGGTGTTTTTCAAAATTGTATGAACAATGATGTCATCTACTAACAGTATGGCAGCAATAGAAAAAGGACACACCCAGTGTTTTCAGGTCACATGCCCTGTGTGTTTACAGAAGGATTCTCATTCGTTGAAAGCAACAGCTACAGGTTCAAGTCACGTTAGACCACAAAGGGCAGGGCAAAAACTCAAAGTTCTCTTTCCCAACACAAACAACATGAAGAACCACAACAGAGAAAGAAAACAGGCACTCTTGAAAATGGAACTTTGCAAATGGCAAATCGATAGTTAAATGTGTGGATTTTATGATGCATGAAACGCGTGACATAGTTTTGTAAACATGACTACTTTTCACAGAATACAATGGTGGAAGACACAAGACAGCCGAAAAATGCCACATCCTACCAGGCTGGACCTGGTGAGGTAGACCACGACAATATGAGGTGAGCAATATGACGTACTATTTGCTCAAAAATAGCTGAATGTATTGAATGTAACTTCAAATGTAATAAATATACTGTGATTTTTAAAATGTTAGATTGTGACCCAAAAAACAAAAGCAATGCAAAATAAAATGCACAATCATACTTTTAAAATTCAAATATAAATCTTAAACTGTCACTTGATAAAGCTAAAAGGTAGGTTGCATGATAATAAAAATACACCCTTGGCTACATTAAATGCATATTACAAGTCTGTTATTGTGCCCGATTTGGTACTGGTATTTCTGGTACTGATAGTTAAAAACTAGTGTTATTTAACAATGTAGTATTTTATAAAGACCAGCTTTATATACACCTCTTGTATGAATAACAGAGTTACCCAGCTTATTGGACAACAGCTGGCTCAGATAGGGGATGAATTGGACAATAAATGGTGTGAACAATTGCCCATCCACCGGCAGCGTCTAAACATAGGGATGTATCCTTATGTTGTAACCAGGAGAGCAGTCTATGGGTGAGTTGTGTCTCTTTTTGAGGAATCAGATTTAAAGAGGCAGTTCACCCAAAAATATAAATTATGCCATCATTTACTTTTCCTCATGTAGTTTCAACAGTCTCAGTCATCATTCATTTTCACTGTATTGAAAAATAATGCAATGCAAGGGAATGGTAACTGAGGCAATCTGTTCCAAAGATTCAATCTTTTGTATTTCTTCAATACAAAAGTGGTGAGTAAATGGTGATTTTCATTTTTGGGTGACCTACATCTTACATAAATCAGTAATGTCATAGTATGAGCCATCAGTTTAAAGAAATATATGTAAAATAAAAAGGACGAACAGCATCAGGTTGTGTTTGTTAATCACAATTACAAAAACAGGATCCTTGGAAACATCTGGGGGTCTAAAATTATGCCAATGCTGAGAACATCCTGGCTGGTTCCACAGCTTCATACTGGCTGTCGAGAGGCTAGGAAGTGGACAGCACAGTGGGTAAGGACAGTATTTCTATTGGTGAAAAAACTTCACATATTTCTTATTTGTGTTAGAGATTTTATAATTATAGCACAATCACACACTGTAATCCAGTTTATTTAATCCAGTTGATTATCAAATCAAGTGGGAGTTATTGTATAAACAGCACAAACATGTTCCAAGAAAAACCTTGGAACCTAAGTTTGGTATGTTTAAAATGACAAAGTCTTTTACATGTTTACAGATTGTTTGTCTGTATGTTACTGAATTAAACTGATTTTGCTCTTCCCTTAGGTGTCCAACTTGTACGTTTCTGATTGGTCTCGCAATACTGCGTTCATGCTGGCCTCTGCTTTTCTATTGGTCACTATGTCTATCGTCATTGCAATTTGGAATGAATCTAAAGGCTGAATGTCAGTGGGTGGGTGGAGGGGTATGGGGGAGGGGCAAAAGCTGGTCTTTGGCCTCACAGTGGTCAAATGTAACCAAGCCTACTTTGTTTTCAAGGCACCTGCTTGTTTTGCATTCTCTTTTATAATGATGTTGATTGAAGTGCTGGTTCACACATATATACATATATATTCATATATGTGCAGGTTTTTGCAAGTTAATGATTGTTTTTGTGTTGGGTCTATTGCTGGATAATTGGGCCAATGAAACGTTACCTCTTCCTGTAAAAGCATTTCTGAACTACTATAGGAAGCTGGGCTTTCCAAATCACAAAATTTGCGCAATAAAATTTTAAAAACAAGAAAAACTGTTTTGGTTTCGCAAATTTGTTATTGTGTTATTGTGTGTATTTGAAAAAGTGAACTGGCATTATTAAAACAACTCATTTTTATTGCACACACAATCAGTCTTCCGGCAGCACAACGTCTACATGTGTATAATTCTTAAAGGCTTTCATGTTGCACTTTTGAAGCGTTGCGCCTAACTGTCTACCGGGCCCCACTTCATAGGTGTGAGGAAATTCTTTCCCCTGGGCTCTTTCATAAATCTCGTGCAGCGTCTGCTCCCACTTTACTGGAGACACCAGCTGTTTGGCCAGCTGCTTCTGTACGTGTTTGCTGTGCATGTAACGCTTGCCGTCCGCATTGGAGTGTACAGCGATCTCTGGGCGTCGTATTTCTATCTGTCTGAGGACGTCTCTGAGGGGCTCCACCGCAGGCTCCATCAGCGCGGTGTGAAAGGCGCCGCTAACCGGCAGCAGTCGCGTTCTTGAGAACAGCAGCTTTCTGGAATGTTCTTGAAGGAAATCCAAAGCCTGAGAAATGAAGTGGTTGTTAAAAGCATGTTAAGATGTATTTGGTTTAACACTGTATTTTACTCAAAACTGCATTTAGGCTCAGGCACACCCACAGTGTGACCTCGGTGTGAACGGTCAGAGTGCACGTTTTGTTCAGTCAGGAAGAAAACAGTTGGGCCAATAAAGGCAAATCAAAATGGACACAAATTAGTCATACAATAAGTTATTTTTACAAGATACTAGGCTGCTACTAACAATTTATTTGCAATTTAAAGCCAAATCTTTGACATGCCAGTCAGATAGTTCCTGCCTAAACAGCAGCAAAGCAGACCACATTTCATGTCAACACCTCACTTAAAACATTTTACATCTCTTATTGACCTTTTTGCACAGCTCCAAATGATGGATCTTACCTCTTTGTGTCCAGCTATTACCCTCCCATCTGGAAAGAGGTAGTTTGCAATGGCACACACAGGCTCCTGGATACCCAGAGAAAGACAGTGTTCCCTTGCTTGGAGACAGGCCTGTTTGTAGTTGGCCTGGTGTCGGCCAATCACAGACAGCATGCCACTCGCCACTTGGTCAGAGGCCTTCTGCATTGCTTCTGCCCTCACCTTTACAGCAAATAGAGCTAACAGACACACAGCAGAGACATAGAGAACAATTTTCATATTTTCATTAAATGTTTATCATTTTTAATTAAAGTCAAATGTCCAGACATTACCAAAGGGATTTTAGGAAGAACGTTTTCTTAATTGTCATGAAGATAATAAAAACAAACAGAAGGGAGCTAAAGAGGGAGCTAAAGAGTCAGTTTTACCTTCAGCAAAGTCCATTGCCCCCGAGAATACCAACGCAGTAAACTCTCCAACGCTGAATCCCGCAGCGGCCACGCAGCTCTCAATAGCCTGACAGGGACAAATGGACTTTATATAAGTATAGACTGCTTAAATAAATGCACTCGAATTTATGTTTTCATGATACATTCGTGTCCAAAATGACATTCCTAGTCGATACACTCTAGATCTGCTGAGTAACTTACAGCAGGATTTTCTTGGTTCAGTCTTTCCACAGCAGCAAGTGAGCAGACAAACACAGCTGGCTGACAGTGAACAGTCTTCATCAGATCTTCCTCAGGTCCATTTAAACACAGAGACAGAAGATCATAGCCGAGCACTTTTTGTGCTACCGAAAACATCTCTTTAACGTTTCCATATTTCAACAGTCCCCTGCCCATGCCGACGAACTGACTTCCCTGGCCGGGAAACAAAAAGACAGATGCTTGATCTGGAGCTCTCCGTGTTCTCCTGGGCTCCTCGTTCATCTCCTCAGATGCTGCATGATCGGGTTTGGTTTGAACAGATGAGGACTCAACATTGTTTGACAGTCTCCTTGAGTGGCAGAGAGTCGCTGTATTGCGATACAGACGAAGTCTAGCACAACACTTCAGAGTCGTGATGAGATACATGGTTAACGCAGTTTATTTTAACACGAGAACATCAGATTATTATTTCAAACTGCTGTGCGCATACACCATACCTGGAATTATTACTAAACTCATGCAGGGTCAAAAGCATAAAGTCCTAACAGCAAGGTAACCGTAATCACATCTTACTGTCTGATAAGATTCTTCATTCTTGTTTAATATTTCAAAACATTACAACCTATTAATTAAAAACCCTTGACTTTTCACATGCCGTGTGTATTTTTCTTCTGTTTGTATAACGGATGGAGTCTGGCAGGTGGAAGGCGCACGTCGCCACCTACTGTACTGGAGGTTATACGTGCTCTCGACATTTATTCCCTCCTGTCCAAAATTGTGCTTCATATTTTAGCATTTACATTTAGTTAAAAAGCCATTAAATAGCTTATAGTTCGAGTTTGGAATGAATATTATCTTCATGACAATTAAGTAGTAATGTCCCTTTAAAATTTGACTTTAATGAAAAATTATAAACATTTAGAGGTTACTATTGTGACAACATGCCCCGTTTGTTAATGTGTGTTTAATCAATGGTGTCTTTTATCTGGGCAATAAGGGGTGGAAAGTAATATAGCTTTGGTAGAAAAGACGTTTGAGGTAATTATCTTTGGCATGAATGGACCTTTAAAAAAAACCCAGTAAAATACTTACTGGACTTAAAAGTTTTCTTGCTGTTAATGCAATGTGCCCTTACCTTTCTCCTTCATTTTATAATTAATCTTTATTTGACGGTTACAACTGTAAAGCAAGTGTGTCATGGTAGAGATTACGTTAAACTTTTTTATTTGACTGACAGAAAATGTTGAAACAATCTACACAAAACATTCACATGGCAAAAACTGGCTTCATGAGCCCTTGCATGGCAATCCAATTTATTAAACCACATATGCTCGGTTATACAAAATTGCACCACTTTAATTAAGGCTTTTAAGTTGACATTTGGCCACACCCACCCTTCCCTCCCTCCCTCACCCCCCCATCAGAAGCATATGATGATGTATTTGAAATACTGCGCCTCTGTTTCAGGCCGAGGTCCATATCAAGATGTTTTTCCATTTATTTCCTTTTTAAGATCAGAAAGCAACAAGGCATTTGCGCATAGTAATCAGAACACACAACGTACGAGATTTACGCGTGTCCACTGTTGCTTGGACACTCCTTGGGAGTTGTGTTCTTTACACAGTGCAAATCCTGAAAGCATTCTTAACATGCTGGACCCTGCAAAGAGTTGCTGGATGTTTAACAGTACAAGTACTTTTCAAGCGAGCATTTGCGCACAACTCTTTGCGGACCACATTTAGGACTTTTACGAACACCTTCTATGGTTGCACTTGATGTGCAATTTTAATATTTTTTTTAAATCAATTTTTCCCATTTTTTCTTGCTTAACACAGTTTCAAACCCTCACATTCAGTTAACCCAGACAGTAACAAAGACAAAAAAACAGGCCAAATCATTACAAAGTTGAAACAGTCACTAACAGACACCTTCAGTCTTTACTCACAGGATCCAATATTTGGTTTTCATATCCTCAGTTTAAACCAGATGCATCAGCAAGCAGGGGGTGGGGTTACAAACTAGTGACAGGAGTGACATCACTGAAAAGTTTATTTGTTCCGTTTTCTTTTTAATCGTGTTTTAAAACCCCCAATTCTTTAAAATATATATACCATCTACAGTATATCTGATCAGAACCACTTTTGTGTGACTATTTACTGAGATGACCAAAAAAAGAGTTTTGGGTAAATGTAGAGGTTAAGCTGAGACTCTCACTGGTTAAGTCTAAAACTAAATTAAAGGTTAAACCCTCAAGTCAAACTCTCCTTTTCATGATACCCCCTCTTTTGAAAAAGTCTGCTGTACAAACTTGGTAAAGAAACAAAGAAACCTGGTATGGAGCTAGGATTGTGGGATTGATTTTGTATGGATTCTCAATGGGAAAATAAAGAAAAAGAGATGAGGAAAAGTCTTCACACATATTTGAAGGCAACATCTGAGGCTAAGGACAATATGATAGTAACAGAAAAATTATATTTTTTAACTTTTTACATGTACATCACTGTATCCACAGGTTTTATTCCTAAAGTAAAACTCAAATAGCTGTTGCGAATATAACATCTCCATAGAGCAAAATCTAGTAATTTTATAAAAGAGAAAAGGCAGGACAGAAAAAAATCATGTTTAGAATAAAAGCAAAAAAGACCAAAATAATAATAATAATAATAATTCAACAAAATTATGCAAAGAAATGAAATGAGTGAAAGTTAGCTGTAAGAATGGTTTATATAGGAGCTCTTTGGACTTCCTCTCCTCTCTGGCTAAAATAGTGGTGCTTATAAATATCATTGTAATTGCCATGGCAACGTGCACAGCCTGGTTACACATTCCATCCTTACATTTACAACGGTGGCTGTTTCCGTTAGCAATAACACTGCATGTAGGCTCTGTATTTTTTAAAATTCTTTTGTCTAGCTCTTTATTTGTTTACTTGTTGGATTTTGTTATTCAGTTGCATACAGTTAGAATATATATTTATATAATTATATGTAAAAATCTCTCTCGCGACACCGGAAAGTGATGATGGTTATCTATGTGCAAAAAACTGACATGGTACGGAAGCCTTGAATCCATTGGTTGGTTGGTTGATTGGTTGTTGGTTGGTTTGTTAAAGGGGCATCACCACACAGGAAAGTCCATTCGATGTTAGGTTTTAGTAACGTCGGAATGCTGGCACTGCTGAGGACACAGCAGCAAATCAGACCTACAGGAAGAAAAAAGATAGATTGAAAGTATTTTTTATTTTACAACTACTACTAGTAAAAATTCTTCTAAAAATCTGGTAAAATCAATAAAACAACATAGTTCAGCTCGCATTAGTTTAGCCTTTTTCTTGGATTTATGGAACCTAAAGCTTTAGTACAAGGGCTGGAAATGGAAGGACAGAATTCAGTAAATTAATTTCAAGGGAGGATGGAGTTTCAGTCAAAAATGTAAAGGATTTTCATCTTTAACCATGTAATAGCCTCCAAACTCTATCCAAATTTCATACAAAAATCTAGTGGAATTTTCTGCATCTATGGTTTATTTAAAATGCCCCAGCTAGGGTCCTACACATGTAAATCTTGGCCATTTCCACCACTATTTGGAACACAGTTTGTTATATACTATCAGTCATTTATGCTCAGCCAATAATGATTGAGCTCCTACCTGGCTCAGAGCAAAAGAACAGCTGTATATTAGAGCAACTGACAGGTGGACTTTTTGCGTGCCTTTCCAGGTACTGGAGTTTTCCTGTTGATTTGCCGCACCAGGTCATAGAAGATCTGCAAAGAACAAATATTTCAGAGTGAACCCAGGTACATTTATCTGTACTGAGGACAACTACAAGCAATTTGTTTGTCTGCATTGAATGTAGAAATGGTGTGTGATGTCACATTAATCATGGCCAATCAAAAGATTTTTGATGTTTAATGTATTATAATAAGTATAGGGATTTCCGACCAATAAGATTACACGGTGGGCATGTCTCCCCAACAGAACATCACAGAAAATAAAAACCAAAGAACAAAGAAAATGAACTGCCATTCAACCTGTCACAGCTGGTTAGGACACAATGTTAGAGAAAAGAAAACTTGTTCAACTTGGCTCATATACTGGATATGCTTGAGCCTTATTGTTCCAGAACGAAACACACATAGCACCATGAAATCATCCAGTTGGAGGTGTGGATGCCTCCTTGCACAGATGCTCAGCTCCCAGCAGGAGAAAAAACAACTCCTGCATCATCAAACAGTTCCATTAAACATCTATAGCAACTTTTACAACTGTATATTTAGCCCCGATATTAACACTGTAGTAAATTATTGTAACTGACAAACAAAAATGGGGTGTTGATGTATTGATGTAATAAGGTATTTGTAGCTAGATGTTATATTTCTGACACCATATGTTTAATAGGAAACAGATTTGGGATTTGAGTGTAAAAGATTAGGCTTTTAATCCCTGCTCTTCATACATAAAAATTTATGCCAAATAAGCAGATTGCAAAAATACAGGATGCATGTTACCAAAAGACATTTACATTACCAATTCAACCTCTGATCATCAGCACAAAGCAGCAAACTCATGCATAATAAAGGATATGCATTTCCCTAATCAACTTGACATCAATAATGGCTTGTTTTCGTACATTCATTGAACGGAAAGCTAATAAATGAAAAGATCTGAGCAAAGCAGCAATTTCAAGAGCGAGTCCTGGCAGGATGGAAGGTTCCCATTTCCTGTCTTATTAGTTTTTGGCATTTCCACATCCATTGAAAAAAAAATCAACCTGCCATTTCTCCTTTAAAGTGTCTTTTTATAAAACATGTAGAAAAGAACCTCAAATGGAAGCTGAGAGCAGCTGTCCACCAATACAAACACATTATACATCATATAAACAGCTTAATTTGAACAATCAGCCTCAAAAGTGAAACTCAAAACTGGATGAAATTGCGAGTGTTTTAATGTGTGTTTCAATGCACGATTCAATGGTAACATCACTGGTCAATCAGTAGCCAAACTCTCCCTTTGTTTAACACAAGGAAGTTTGTGAATTAATACTGTTCAAGGACTCCTACAAGAAGAGTTTCCTGTCCAAATCACAGAATCTGGTGAAAGAAAAGCATCCATGTTGACTGTAGTCAATCATAACTGAGGTTTCCCATTAGCTTATTAAAAGAGCTCTAACTGCAGACCCATTATTAAACCGATATCTGAGATTCACTTAGGAAAGAGTCCGTCACTAGACTTTAATAATGATCCAAGTGTCTGCTTGGACACAACAAATGAATAATCCTGGAGCAAATCCAAAGCTTGTTCAAAAAGCTGAGGATCTCGAACCATCACCCTTTGCCCTGCAGTAACCCCATATGGTGTAAATCAACAAGATTTCAGAGCAGTACAGTAACTTCATATAACTGAGCTCATAAGCAGAGCCAAGCAACCGTAGTCATGCTACATAACAAACTGTACTTTCTGATCGACTGACTTTCAAAGCAGCTCTATGTCATGTAGTCAGAGGCCACAACAGAGTCGTGCTGCTCACAATAGGAAGCTCTGTGTCCGGCCGCCGCAGCTGACTGGCTTTCTCGCTAATGTGTGACTACGCCTTCATTGCGAGATATCGCTAACTGACAATGACACTGTTTTGAGACCTCAGCAGAGAAGAGCAGCTCCATGGTGATGCCACCACAGGCATGTAGAAGACAAAGGAGGCCTGACTTGATTTGAAAAGGTTGGGGAAATATCATGACCGAACACAGCCAGTGTAGGTTTACTTATAAAATGAAATACGTTTCAAGGGAATTTCAAAGAATGTTGGTGGACTAACCATTTAAAACTAAAGATCCAAGTCAGTGATCATGACACTCACAAACATTCCTTTCCTGCAGTTCAGCTGCTAGAGCATCATGGGATTGACTCCCAGGAAACAGGCAAACTGATTTTTTGAGTTTTTTTATAAAAGCATCTGTCAATATGCATTATTGTAAATATAAATATGTATGTAAATATTAAAAAGCCTTTAATAATAATAAAATTTTTATATTTAAAATGTAATTTATTTTAATACTAAATTATAAAGCTTTAGTACTTCACTTTACCTCTAAATAATCCTAAGTACATGAATTGTACACATATGAATAAATATACAAATATCCCTAAACCTAAATGTTTTGTCTACAAGGAAACAAAAATTGAAGCACACAGGAAATTAAATGATTAACATGCCTATCAAACCATTTAAAATCACAGGTTTCTTTTACTTTAGGATATGAAATTCAATAAATCTGTGAATTAAATGGAGGTGTGTACACCATGTCAACTGAAAAAAATGTTCAAAAATAAAATTACAAATGTTTTTTCACTGTCCGTAAATCTTTAGGAACATGGTTTCTGAAAATTGTACTTTTTAGATGACACATCTATTAATTCTGTTCAAATCAGGTAAGTTATCCACTCTGCTCACCTCATTGACGTTAATCTTGGACTTTGCAGAGGACTCCAGGAAAGCACAGCTGTTCCACTGGCGGGCCAGATTCTGGCCCTGTTCTTTCCCGACCACCCTCTCATCTTCTAGATCACACTTATTACCCACCAGGATCATCGGCACCTGGAACACAAAGGTTCTCATTATCATCAAGTACTAACAGAGATCAGATCAGATCAGTAAAGAAATTAAGAGCCTGAGATCAGATCAGTAAAGACATTAAGAGCCTGAATTTCTCAATCCAAATGATTGATGAGGATGCCCTTTTGCTTCGTAGTCAATAGCAAATTAAAAAGATCTTATAATGAGCTGACATCAATGGATCAGATTCAGAACTTTTTCTTTAAATGACAGATTATTCACAAATATTCACCCTCCTATCATACCAAACCAGTGTGACCTTGTACACTTGAGGCTTAAAATCTCCAGTCCCCATTATAATTACATGGAACTGAGCAACTTGTACATAGTTCCAGGTTTGGAACTACAAATAAAATAAATAAAAAAATACAGACTAATAATGTATTTAATTATGGGAAAAGACAAGTAAAAATTATTTGCACCTCATGGTTTCTTAATATACAAATTCAGTTGGACTTTTTTACAGTTATTTAGGGGCATTAGCAGAAACCATGTTGCTCGTTGTTCTTGAGTAGCCATAGGACGCATTACTATTTGCATAAAACACTGTAAAGTCTATTAAAAACTCAAATTTCAACTCTCAACAGATACCGACAGAAGTGAAACTACATGACACTACATTTACATTTAACATGTTTTTTTGGCCGACGCTTTTTAAAATGACAAGGAAACACAAATACCAAATACCATGCGTAAATACCAAAGCAGGTTGCTAAAGCAGAACAAATAATTGTCCATGAGGTAAACTGAGGAAGACAACAAACTGGCACTGGTTCACACTGTTCTTTCTCAACTGTCTGTACAATATCGTACTGTGTTTACAGTATCTGCTGATATAAGAAGTGAGACTCTGTCTACAGTAAAGATGAACCTCTTTAACAGAAAGGTCACCCTTATTGATAATGGCCTGAGCATGAGGGCTCGGGGTGCGTGCGTGGAGTTACTGTTCAGTGTCTTTGAAAGGAGATACTGGTGCTGAAACCATCAAATGAAAGGGTGAGATGAAAGCAACAGGTAGAGCTTCAGACATGGAGGATAAGAGAGCAAAGTGGAAGTTCTTAGAAATGGGCCGGAGTTGCTTGAACTCACGTCATCCGTGTCTTTGACCCGCAGAATCTGTTCTCTCAAGTCCTGCAGGTCGTTAAAGGTGGACTGCGCTGTTATGGAGTATACTAGTGCAAAGCCCTGTCCGTTCTTCATGTACAGGTCCCTCATAGCTGTGAATTGTTCCTGTGTGGAGAAGAAAGATCTCAGACAGCGTACAGGCGATTCACGCTAGTCGTGTCCTGGCAACATTTTAGAAATATTCGAAAACGCTCTTATTTATATACATCAAAAACAGAACATTCAGACAGGCAGCAGAAATCCAATTTTTGGCATCCGACTTAAATCGGTTTAATTGTTTGTAGACTGGAAGGCAAACACAATCCAACAAAACACAATCAAGCCAGATCCAAATCACAAATCACTACGATGTGAATGAAATCAGACAGTCTTTTATTTGGTATGTGATGTGTATGTAACATGTAACACATTTACAGACGTGTCTGGATTTACTCATTTTTGCTAACGTGGAATTCACTATGTATTTATCAAGTGAAACAGCATTTTGTAAGAATGAATGTGTAAATACAGTAAAGGCTGTGACATCATTACTACTATGTTGTCTAGCGAAATGTCACATCACCCAAACATACACATCCTCTTTGAATGAGGTCATTTCCTGTCCTGCTATAACCTGAATCCCAGGTGAACTGAAGGTGTGAAGTTAACAAGGACAGGGGGCACATCATTGACTGCACTGCTTTCTGTTTCCTCTTGGTCAGTGGACCGAATGTTCTCAGAGGTGCTGAAACCCATAGGAAGCAAAGATGGTTGTCAAAGGTAACAGAAAATAAAGGCTATGGGGGAAAAATGATCTTGCTCTACAGAGGACAAGACAGTGTTACACTCATGAAATAGTGCTGGAGTGTGCATGGAAGTAGGACTTGATCCATGAACACAAGCTTGGATGCATAAACACTCACTCGGATCTAAGCTTTGTACAAAACAAACAAACAAACAGGCTTGCTTTTTGTGCAATTGTTTAGTTTTTAAACATGTCATTAATTTTTATAGTTTCCCTCTCAACAGCCAATAAAAATGTGGTTAGCACAAACCATGTTTTTCCAACCTGTCCATGTTAGCTAACTTCTACTACGTGATTGGATGTCTGGCCTTTGACATCAACAATGAAAGATAAGGAAAGTATTTCCCTTTCCTTTAAATAGTTTAATTTCAGTTTAATAGTGGAAGTTTAATTTATTTTGCTATACTAACTAGGCACGTGTATACATTATGTATAACGATTATAGCAATTCAGTATTTGTTTTTCCAGGCTGTCTGCAACCCTATCAGAATGGACATGTGAACTATTTTTGGATCACAACCCACTGATTGAGAATTAATCTAAAACTTAATTTTATAGCTCTTAGCTCCCACTCTTGACTCTGGGCTTTTATTTGGTAATTTTGTTAGCCGACCCAGTTTCAGGATTTAATTAAGATTATGTTGTAAAGTGCCCTATATTTCTTTCTTTTTGTTGCAAGATTTGGCTTTAATAATTATTTGACCCCTTCAGCTTTAAAGTCAAGCCAGTGCCAGTCCTACTATACAGAAAGTGTAGCCAAGTAGCCAATTTTTAATTCACATCTCTGAGATATTGTCAGCTACTTTGGCTCAGTTTCATTTGACTGTTGCTCCATTCTGGGACAGAAAGCCCAGGGACAACATATACCATCTGTCATCACTCAGAGGGTAACAGGGGGTTTGCAGAACAAGAAATATGTCCTTATCCTCTTAGGGGTCAAAAATGCTCTTGAAACGCCTGCACCTGCACAGTTATTCATTTTTTAGCAGACACTTAGTGCAGGGACAGTCTAACAAGGAATACAGGAATAATGGGGCATGTGACAACACACTAGAGCAAGAATTGGCCCTTCTGGGGTTTGAACCTATAACCTTTGGGTGACCAAGCTTGACCTTTAGTCCAGTCAACTTAAAAAAAAAATTTTAGGCATATTTCTGCAAAAAATATTCTATTAATAATTCTATTTATAAACGATGTGACAAGCAATTTAATGAGAAGCTGCTGTGTCACACAACACAATTACAGCCAATCAGAAGACATTTGACATTAATTGTACAGTAATGAGAAGGAGGATTTGGACCAATGAGATTTTATGATGGGCGGGACATTGCAGAAAAAATGCAGGCATTTCTTTTTGCAGTCTTACCGTTCCGGCAGTATCCAGAATTTCCAACATACATTGCTGTCCATCCACTTCAACTTGCTGGGAAGAGACAAAACAAATCAACATAAACAACTGCTATTGGCAAGTTTACCATTAAAACACAGCCTCTAAGTATTTGCCTGTACTGTTTATGAGCACACTCATCACCGTCACCCCCCTGCAGTGCTCTCCATGGCACATTCCAGCTCTGCTAACTTCCTGCTGTCTTTAATAGAGGTGTCAGCACACTTTGTGTGAATCACTAATTTAAAAGAAGACTATAATACCTTCAGATTCCAAAGCCGTTTCACACATATTTTCATGACATCATCCAGACATTTAAATTACTAGTATTGTGCCCAGATCTTACCATTTCCTGTTGTAATTCAAGTGTGAAATTACTCCTGGAAGAACCTACCTTACAGTTGACACATGGCTTTCTATACTGTACCCAGACAATGACTTTTATTCAAGTGTGAATTAAGTGTCCAAAAGTGTCCAAATACTTTCTGGGGACTTTCTACATCGAGGGCCAGCACTTCACCTATCATAGAAGCCTTTCATTTTCACCTACATGAATGAAATATGGTACAGTCTGTCAACACCGGTAAACCCCGCCTACAAGAAGTGACCATGGGACACCAGCAAAAGCGAAGAAGGGAAGTACTGGTCATGACGAGACTTCCTGTCACTGTTTAGGTGTAGATTCATTTTTAGACCATGTCTTTGTCTCAAGGCCTTGAACAGAGGCCCTTAAAATATAAACATCATTGAATGTAGCAGTCTGGTCACAGGGTCGAAGAAACATCCCGTAAGTGCGCACATGCTCTAATGTTTCTTTCTTTACTGTGTGCGTGAGTGAGTAGAAAGAAGGGTGGATTGAGGTATTGTTTATAAATGTGAAAACCATCAGACAGATTGGAATGACTTGTTCGATTTTATGAATCCAGTACTGACGACAATCTGACTCGGTACTGGAAAAGACTGCACATAATTTATAAGAGTATTATTACTGAAATCACATTTAGTGGCTTTGCGGTAGAATATAGTGTAAGGGAGTGTGGGGTAAGATGTGCCACTTTTAAAATGGTCCAATACACAAGAATAAACGTGAAAGATATAAAGCACCAAAAATATAAAAGTGGTCCAATGACAACACTTAGCCCACATTAGGGGTAAAATGTGTCTTGTCAAGAGTTAAATCATTTGGGAATATAATAATTTGCTTTTTAAATTATACATGTGTATTTTATTAATACGTAAATGTAGTTATTTGAATGTAAAATGTGATAGTATATTATGAATATTATGATAACAGTTACATAAAACTATTTCTATCAGTTTGTAATAATATTTGTAATAGTAACAGTATTTGTAATGGCATTTTCTGCCTTTGAAAACATTTTGGACCTAGTTCCATCAGACACACACTGGAATAATTTGGTACCTGTAAACAGTTTAAAATTATGCAGAACTGGACTTGCCTTTCTGTATGAGTCTTCTATTGTGGGGTCGTACTTTTCCACAAAGATCCCTTGGACAAACTGAACAGTCTGGAGACAGAAGACAGACAGAAAATGTCCATTAAAAGTTTATGATACTCAAACATGAACATGTTTACACTGTGGAGAATGACTTTCACTTTCAGTGGTTGATGGGAAATTTCATTTTAAAGACATTTAGCACGTACATTTAGCATTTAACATGTATTTGGTACAGTTATGGTACTGTGCTGGATTACCACGTAATGTCCAATAAAAAAATTCAGGTATTGAAGCAAATTCACTGTGAAGCGCTCATGTAGGTGTTTTTATAGGGCAAAGCAATGCCACAGTATTGCCACTTCACAAAAACAGACTAGGCATGAAACCTGCACTCACTGATCAGAGAGCATTCTGATGTTGCTGGGATACCAGTTACCTAGCAATTAATGAGCACTTTAAATATAGAACAATTTATAGATGACAAACGATATGTTAACTGTAAATTGCTGGGGGTTGAAAGGCAATTGTACCAAAACAATAGCTTAATTAAGACAGGCTGATTGAGGTATGACATCACAGGAAGTGCAGGAGTTGCGAAGAATATGAAAATCATGAGATGCAGCCCACAGGTGGAGGGGCTCTTCAGTTCCTCCATAGCTGAGGTGACCTTTGATCGTTCCCTTTGATTCACCCTCCACCCACAATAGACCTCAGCCCAGATTCATTAATGAGAGCTCTGTTTGGACAGACACTGGCGTAAACAACAAAAAAGGCCATCAGGATGCTGATCACCTGTGGGTGGAGAATAATCAGCTGTTTGGGTGGGTGAGGGGTGGTGGTTTGATAAGAAGAAAGAAAAATGGGAAAAAAAAGAGAAGGTGATGTCAATCATGAAGTAGGAGGGAATAAGCTCCTTGGTCGACACGTACCAGAGTGTCGTCATGGTGAAGGAGAGGTAATGTCGATGAACAAATAATGAGAAATCTGAATTACTGCTTGTGGGCTGCCAAACAATGGGAAGCACATCTGCCATAAAATCTAAAAAATAAGATTTTTATTTAAATATATCTTAAGTGTTTCCTGTAAAAGAAACAGGGTAATTTGAAATGAATGCGTCAGATTTTGTCTGCATTCGATTTCATGAATCTAGAACTGATATCATCATAAATAAAAAAAAAACCATGACTCATCCTTACCCCTCATTAGGAAAACAGCTTATTAAATGTTTTAATTAAATCTAAAAATATAAACAAGCATCAATGGAAAGTTCCCATCGTGGCAGATAAAGTGTGTGTGTGTGTGTGTGTGTGTGTGTAACATGGTCTCTGTTGCTTCCTCAGGTTTAAATGATAACGTACAGCCACAGCTGAACGCGAGCAGCTATCACACCCTGTTAAATCTTAAACATGAATCAAGCGCAGCAGTGTTTCATGTCAATGTATAATCAGTATGTTAGTAAATCATGCTTAGTCTACTTGGCAAATGCCTAACTACACATCATCTTTAACAGACATACACAGCCAACTTTTACTACAGCAAGTGCTGTGTACCAATGTGTGTGGACAGTGAACAGATGAAAATGCCTTGCACATGCAACCACACAAACAAAATGTATGTTTTAATAATGGAGCAATTTGTTTTTCTGGAAAAGGTGTAACAATACAAAACAAACAATAAAAAAAAATACAAGTACTTGTAAGTCGAGTAATCAAAGCTGTCCTGCAGCTTTTTACATTCTAAGCATCCCAGTGGTGACTATGTCTTTAAGCATTTCTTCTTCTGTAATTTGGTACTGATCTTTTACAGTAAGTTTATAAACTGTACAGACACTCAACTATCTCTTCTTGTAATACTGAATGTCACTCTTCCTCTGTCTTCTACACACTTCATCAGTCTCAGGCACCCAGAGGCCGTTTCTGACCCACAAGGCACCTGCAGTAAGCCAGTGTGTGTGTGTGTGTGTGTGTTATGGGGGGTTGGGGGTTTAGGACATCAAGTCAGTGGTATGGTAGACCACTGTGACCCCAGGGAGGCAATATCTGCTGATGTAGTTTATGGTGGAGTTTAACTGATGTGCCTGAGACAGACCAGACTGTGTGCATGACTCTGTGTTTGTGTGTGTGTGTGTCAGCTGGTACATATGCTATGAAGTTTAGCCTCCTGTTTTATCTTGTAGCTCTGTTTCTTATTCTCTGTGTGTGTATTAGTGCATAAGACAGGCAATAGTGTAAACACACACACACACACACACACACACACACACACAAACACACATGCTTTCTGGCTCTGTTCCTACAGTAGCTCTCCACTACAACCTGCGGCGCACACACAGGGCTAAAAATATTCCCTATATGGAAAGAGAGATGTGGAAACAAGGCATATAAATTGAATGGAGTCCACCGATTACAATGTTCCAGCGAAGAGCAGAAGTGCATTTCTCATTGCTCTGCTCTCAGTACACACATCACACATCACTGGGGCGAGCGGTAAGATCAGAACACTGATATTAACCACCAACCAAAGGATTAGTAAAGGTCATGGTCGTGTTAAAAACAAGATTCATTATTGCATTAACTTGTGATTATTACATTTTTCCTTTGACTTCGTAATGAACATTTAACCTGTAGATCAAGCCCTTTAAAAGTTTAACAGTTTACTAAAATCTAAAGGATGGCTTTTACTTTTCTGCAGAGGCTATTAAATAGAGCAAAAAAAAGGAAGCTATCAAAAAAGGTTTAAAGGAGCAAAAAACACACGACTATGTTCTGTCTCACTCAGGCGTACAGAAGTCAGCACTACGACAGCCCCATCTCAGTGGATACTGCTCCTGCTTGCAGGCAGATGGGATCTCGGCGTTAGCTCTGGCAATCCATCATTACAGCTCAGACTGACCCTGTTGCTTCTGTTAGAAACTCCCTCAGACTACCTCAATGCATCTGATATATAAACTAACCGGGTGTTGCCTGGCGATGGGACAGTTTCACAAAACACAGACATGCACACATGCGGTTTGAATCATTGCTTGTAAATGGTCCCACACTTATTTTGTCGAAGTTGCTGTAGTCAGTGACTAACCCCTGAACTGGACCACAGAAATAACATCTGAACTATACTGCAGTAATCAAAGTCCATCATTCACCTCGCAGTGACAATCTTCATACCACCAACCACTGAAGTGGAAGATTAAGTCACACCTCTGGGTTTTGGTCTACGTCCTCGCAACAGTCCTTTTAGCCACAAACACCTGACCACAGTGTGGTTTTTCTCCCTGCTTTAACTGCATAAATTACCAAGCTGTGTGTGATTTCAACATCAATACAAAAATATATTACATATAACTGCCATAATCCAGGTGATGCCCGCAATCCAAAAATGAGAATCACCAATCAGAACTGTTGGTAACCTAAGCTAGCCAACATTTTAATAGCTGTTGTTAGTACATTGAATGATTCAAATAAATATTCACTTTTCTTTATGATAATCTATTTCCATATCTATTTCCATTTGATTCAAGTGTGAATCAAATATTGTACTGATTTGGTGGAAGCCGGCTGGTTTATATTCAAGCTTCTTTGTTTATATTTAAAATCTTTATTAAATTTATAGGAAAAGTACTTTGAAACAAAAAGCCACAAAAAAAGTAGTCAGTCACTGTTGCTGCCTATATAGCTCCTTTAGAGGACATAAGGTTGATGCTACATTTTAATGATCTGATATTACAGACCTGTCTCTCTCCAGTCTGTCTTTCTCTGCATGGAACAGGAGAAGCTTAATGCGAATACGTTTACAACAAGATTAACTGTGCATAGGCATTTCAACCAGACTCATCCACAGTGCTCCAATTAGAGTTAATGGACAATAAAAGTCTATGTGCTTTACTCTAAAAGAGGTCTGTGCAGAGAGAGATGAGGATGGAGGCGGATGGTTCTCACACCCTGTGGCACACATACAGCCAATGGGCTCTTTGTTGAGCCCTTAGGTGAGTGGGTTGGGCCATTGTGGCTGCTCTCCAATGGGGGAGCCATTTGAGTTTACTGGAATTGAACAAAGTAGGTCAAAGTGTTGTCAGTATCACTAGTGTGCTAACAAGTTAAGGATGCTAAATGAGGGCAACCAGGCTAGAAGGAGCATGAGTGACTAATGTCAACAAATAATTCATGAGAAAAAGATTAATTACTGTTCAGCACTAAATGTGAACTTGTCTGCCTCAGCAAAACAGGGTTTAGCATTTCATGCTAATGTTCTCGGCTAATCTCGACACAAAATCCAGAGCTCATTGTTTTGGAGTTCTGACCCACTAAATGTTTTAAACAACGGCCAACAAACTATTTTGTGGTTTTGCAGTGTTTTCCTGACATGCGTTGTGCTGACTAAATGGCAAATGCCAACATGCTGAGGCGCAGATGAGTTTTGCAGTCGTTTAGCTGCATCTGTGACTCAGCTTTGTAATCTCTGAGTGGTTCAGAAAGGGCACAAGAGCAGATGCTAGTTTAGTTCTCACAGCCTTTACCGACCTGCTTGGGGTAATATGTTCTCCAGGGTTGTGCTTAACTCCTGCATGGCTGGACAGACCAGAACCCAGCTCTTTCAAATGGAAAAAAACAGCTACCTTACAGTTATATGATTTTGTCCAAATATGGAATTTGACAAACTGCTGAGGAAAACTTGTAGAGTTGTAGACACCATAAATGCAAGATGAATATCTTAATCAAGGACAAATACAATGCTGATGAAAGACTAAATCAAATGAATAATTTGAATCCAGCACACAGAACCATAATAAAAGAGCTACATTTTTACATTGTCATTACCAGAATGCTAGGGTGTTGCTATGCTGTTTCTAAGGTGTTTATGGGAATGCGAACTAATCTGTAACTTACCAGCGCAGACTTGCCGACACCTCCTGATCCGAGGACTACTAACTTGTATTCACGCATTGTGCAGTGTGTCTGTCAACTACCTGCGAAAAGAGAAAAAATGGTAAGTCTTTGTCCATGCCTTTCAGCAAATACAATCAAGTCTCGAATTTTTCAGCAGGCTGGTAGACTGAAGCTGCTGTAAAGCTGAATATTTAATCTATGCACAACGAAGACTCCTGCCTACTCATTATCAGCTCATTTTGTAAAAGTTTCCATTCACACATCAACTTCCCTCATTTGCAGGGCTAAATGATCTCACATTTGCTTTTTTTGTGTAATACCTCAATCAGCAGAAACTATGTTGCCCACAAAGGTGTTTGTTTATGGTTGCGTGGCGTAAACTTTTTCCTTTTTTGCAGAAAAAGTCTAGAGTGGATCAGTGTAGTGGGGTTGATATGGATCACAGATAAATGTGACACACAATGCATACACACACATACACATACACACACACACACATGTAAATTTCTCCACACCCTGTCTCTTGAGCATTTCTCTTTCTCCCTCTCTCTCTCTCTCTTTCTCCATCTCTTTGGTTGTCTCATGCAACACTCAGCAATCAAATCACTCATACATACAGACATAGTAACAGTCTTTATACAAG
>JAZGTI010004722.1:9591-20239 GCA_036877585.1 Botia kubotai
GGGGGGGGGGGAGTCCCCACAACATACAACATACAATTATTATAATATACAATTCTTCAAAATATACAACAGATTTATTTGAATATAATATGCTTAACTATATACTATTTATTAAATACAGGCTTACATAATAAATATACATTTTCAGTCCAGGAAATTCAGTCCAATGTTATATAACAAAGAGAGATAAGCTGTTATTATTGTATAAATGCCTACTCCATGCAATATTAGTTCCCTTTCAAACAAACTCATGCTGTGTCACAAATAATGTCACATGATTTCGTCATGCAGCCAACACCATGTGTCACATCCAGCCAACGGAAAAATGCTTCTTTAAACCTTCCCTGCCCATGCTGATGGGTGGGGATACAAAAGTTGTGTTATTTATCTTAGAGAGAGCATGCATGGTTAGCTCCTAAAGGGGCTCCCAAAGCTTAGCGGCAGCTGTGGTCAAAGATATCGCAGATGGATTTAGTGGAGATGAGTCTAGCTATTTCTTCGCCCTGACCTGCTGAATCCAGTCCTCTCTAAGGGCTCAGAAACCCGCGTTTCCCCCCGAGTGAGAGCCCGATGCTGCAGCAGTCTATCTCTGAGGAGACAGACGTACTTAACATTAATGCAGAAGAAGCTGAGAACTCGCCACCTTACTCTTTTGCATATAAGGAGCTGGTGGAGGTCATGACTCATGCCAGAGCCAAGATTAAAACCGATTGGCTGGCCAAGAAGAAGGATGTTTGTCCCAAAAGTAAACTTAAAACGCTTCCTGCCAATAATCTTGATTATTGAAGAAACTGTATCCTTATTGGCTCTTCAGTGCCCATGTCACCAATTATTCTAACATTGTGGGGCAGAATAAGCAGGGGTATGGTGCGATGCTAAGTTATTTGTGCAAAGTTATTTGTCCATCTGGGAGACCTTCTGAGGAGGGCTCCAGAGCAGTTAGCTCAGTTGTTCCCTGCTGGTCATCTGCTTCAGGGCACTGAGTTGGTTACTCTGAATACACCAGAGGCAAACCTTAAGAGACTGGTTCCCTTATCAGACCATTAGGCAGCATGGAAGCTTCTGCCAAATGTGTTTTGTTGGGTTGAATAGTAGACAAGGGTTACAGAATCCAGTTTGGTTCCACCAAGATTAAATGGGGTCGTGCCCACAGTGGTTGGCCCCAATCTGATTATGGAACAGGAAGTAACTTATCTCTTAAGAAAGAGCGACATATAATATGTTCCTCCAGCTGAGAGGGAGTCTGGGTTTTACAGTCAATATTTTATTTTTCCCAAGAACAATAGGTATTATGTCTGCTTCTAGTTATGTGTCAACTAAATTGTTCAGTCAAAGCACTCAAATTCAAAATGCTGATATAACACATCGAGACTCATCGTATCCCAGGACTGTTTAATCTATTTAATCTATTGTTTGTCACAATAGATTTAAAGGATGCATACTTCCACATATGGAGTTGATAGGGATTCAGATGTTGATGCAGATGCAGATGTTGAGATTTCCTCGCCCTTATAACAAAAACTGGGGTTAAGGCTTAATGCCAAGAAGAGTGTGTTTTCTTCAGTACAGAGAACCACTTTCTAGGCATGATTTAGGATTTGACAACAATGCAGGCATGTTTTTCTGCTGCTCATGTTGATTTGATCCTGGCAGTCACAAACAGTGTCAAGTTAGATCAGTCACTCACAGTTTCAGAGACTGTTAGATCTAATAGTATCCACATCCAGCAGACCCTTTTGGTCTGCTGTACATGAAACCTTTGCAGTTGTGGCTCAGGGAGAGACTCATTAGTAACATTTTTACTCTATGGTCCTGAAAATGAGGCCTGCAATGCACATGAGAACACCGGCTCGGGATTTGGCTATGGTATTAGAAGGCAACTCTAGGGCTCCTTTGGTGCCTCTGGAGATGATTCCTGCTAAGTTCCTCGCTTTACAAATTGTTTCTCCTGGTTATTACCTCTCTCTAAAAAGTAAGGGATCTTCAGGCACTATTGGTAGCTTTGTTGTGCCTGGAGCTTACAGCGGGGTGGTGAGTGCTTTCTTATACCAGAGACCCATGTATGCTTCCAAGGTACCCACTAATGTGCCTCAGCCCATTGTGCTGCAGGCCTTCTTTTCTTCTCTATTTTCCAGTGAAGACTAAAAAAGCTTAATTGGGTGTGTCCAGTGCGACCAAAGAGATGCCCAGTAAAGGAAGTCGAAACAGCTGTGTGCTTTGGTTCACCAAGAAAGGTTTTCTCACAACAAAGCAAACTCTGAGCAAATGGTTAAGGCTATTTCACTTGCTTATGAGTCCTCTAATCAATTTTCTCCAGTGGTGATTAGAGCTTATTAAACCAGGAGTTTCACAAGATACTATGAGTTAAATCTGGATGTAACACTAGGTTCTCAGATGCTTTTATCTTAGCTGTGCTTGCCATGATGCACACTAGACCAGGCACTTGCAAGTATAGCGTGTGGGTATTTAGTTCACATAGCTTCACTATTTGTGACACAGTGCGAGTTCCCTTGAAAGGAAACGTCTGTTACATCTAAAACCATCGTTCCTTCAGAAGAGAACGAGACATTGCCACGCCCTGCCATATCCCCTGTACACCCGTGATTGCTTGCTTCAGCCTATCAGAAGCTAACAATGTTTGTTCCATATGTGCATAAAAGCTTGCTGGTCCTGACGTCACCCTGCCTGTGACGTTCAATCTCATCTTTGGCTGGATTTGACGTGCTTCAGAATGATATAGTTCCCATAGCATCGGTATTTGTGACACATTGTGTTCCCTTACCAGGGACCCATGGTTATAGTTATAACCTAGACAATTTAGGTGATGACAAAGCAACAGACATAAGGACAACTGTGGCACAAGAACCAGAGGACTACATATAAGGCTTGAAGACCTGTTAAGCATGTAACTTGTACATGAAAATGCACAAATAAATCTTCATTTATATTCACTAACAAGCTGTCACTCATCAACTGCACAAACTGTAGCACTCCTGTATTAACCAGGCCCATTAATAACCAAAAATTAGCCTAAATGTTTCCAATTTATATAGAAAATACCAAATCTACAGAATTCCCTCTGCGTGGATGTTTATTATTCCCCATTTGTTTCATTTTCTGTTTCATTACAGAAAACATTTATTAATCTTTTGTAGTCATATGCTTTTGGTAGTTTCAACATTATAAATACTGTACACTTTGTATTGTATGGACTCACAGTAATGGTGTATTTTTTGTAATGGTGTTTTACTTTGGTTCTGCTGATGAAAAAAATCATATTAATCTCAAATGGCATAAAGGTGAATCAATGATAAGAGAATTTCAATTTCTGTAAACTTTTCCTAAAAGTTCATTGAATATTCTTTTCACAAAATCCAAAGAAAGCACATCAAGTTATCATCAAATATCAAAAGAGACAAAGTTATTAAGTTCAAGCTACTAACTACTTATGTTAAAAAAATACTATTTGTATGTACTATAGAACAAGGCCTGAACAAGGGACAGGATTGTTTTGCACACAATTTTAAACATTCCCTTAAAATCCATTGTCACAATGGAGAATTACCACATACATTTGTTATGGGTAAAAATACACAGCAATATGAAAAAATAAAAATAACATTAATCTAAACAATTACACTTGCAACTATTACTTGCTTAAAATGAACATGGAATGCAAAATAATAAGCCTTTGATGAGGGATGATGATGACCCATTTTTAAAAGCACAATCATAAAAAGACATCTTAAAAGTTTAAATTACTGTTTGTAATGACTGTATACAGTGTGTTCGCAGTTTGTGAAATTAAAATATTAAATACAATTAGAAAAACATTAAATATGGTAAACATAGCTTAAATATAGATATAATAGGTTGCTGGCTCGATTCCAGCACTGGGGGGTTGCAACTGAAGTGCCCTTGAGCAAGGCACCTAACCCCCAATTGCTCCCCGGGCACAGTAATGTGCTGCCCACTGCTCCGGGTGTGTGCGTGTTCACGACTTGCAGTGTGTGTTCACTCCTCACCAGTGATGGGTTAAATGCAGAGGTCACATTTCGGGTATGGGTTACCATATCTGACAAATAGGTCACTTTCACTTAAAAAATGTTTAAGTTCATGTTAGCTGACGTAGCTAATGTTAACTAAAAAGTATTGTAAAGTGTGACCTGTGGGAAAACAAAATTGTGTCACTTTAGAGGTCACCTGATTCTCTCCCTCTCTCTCAATCAGAGGCTAAGTGTCTAAGTGAATGCCAAGCCTAAGGTGTGAACCCTTCTTTATTTATATGATAATAAAGTGGTCCCAGACTTTGCTACTACCCTCTGTGCTTAGTTTACGTTTGTAAGAGCGTTACATACGTAACAGAGACGTTTCCTTTTTGTGGGTAACTGTCTTCAACACAACATCGAGGAGCTGAACTTACAACCTTCCAGATTTGGGTGTAAGGCACCTCCTTAGATCTTTTGAAAGTGGGCACTTACCAATAAGGCTATAAGCAGTGGCCAGGCGCTGAGCAAAAAGTTGTGAAAGCATCCTCCCCTCTTCTGTTGAAGAGCAGACCACTATGGAGACTACATTCTATTGGCAGTAGGTGTCATGTGGTAGATACAACATATGGATATACCCGAGGGTAGTACACATATGGATACTTACTTAGAATGCACAGTGTTTACCATCAGGAAAACCTGATCTGTTGACTACACATTATACGGAACCTTGGCCATGTAACCAGGCCAGTTCTTGCATAAGTCCTAGGTTAGATCTACCCTTGTGCAGGTCCTTCAGGGTGTTAGCCTGATAATCCTGCAGAATTGCAATGGCGTGGAAGGCAAAGGCAGCCTGTCCCACAGCATTGCAAACTATTGCAAACTCACCAGGGACAAGGAAAACCTACAAGTGCTGCAAGGGGTCTCAGTCGGTTCCTCCAGGTGACAACGTTCTGTGGGCATAGATGCACCACGACCACATGTTCCATGTTGGGAATCATGATGTCCAGCCCAAATCCAGTCCAATGCTCACAGCCTCCTGTGACAACATTGCGTGACAACACCATGAAAAACTCAACTGGTCTAAATGCACATACCGAGTACTAGGAGGTGGATTATTTCCAAGTACATCCCCCATATTGCCCCTGGCGTTTACCAACCCATATCTCGTAGTCCCAGAAAGGAAAAACAGATGACCTTTTTCATTGGGCTTTTATATAAAGATTTGGCCTCCCAGAAACTTACCCTTAGTGTCATCTTTGACAACATTGTGAAGCGATGTAATTCCTTAACAGTCCATGGTTGGGGCCATTCTAGGACTGTTCTTATCTTCTTCTCATCCATCATTACTCCTTCTTGACTAACAATATATCCACGAAATGTGGTACTTGTGGGATGAAATTAGCATTTCTCCTCTTTGGTGTAGAGCTGGTTTTGGATGAGGCATTTCAATACGGATCTGACCTGAGAGATGTGTTCTTCTAGGGATTTAGAATAGATTAGAATGTCATCGATATAGACAATTACCCATTTGTCAAGCATGTCCCGGAAGATATCATTCATGAAGGATTGGAAGACTGATGGACTGTTGGCTAGGCCGAAGGGCATTACAAGATATTCACAGTGGCCACTTGTGGTTGAGAAGCCTGTTTTCCATTCATCTCCCTCTCTGATTCGGATAAAGTTTTAGGCATTGCGTAGATCCAGCTTGGTAAAATATTTGGCCTAACAGAGCTGTTCTAGTGTGGCCAGGACCAGAGGTAGGGGACAGCAGAACTTTATGGTGATATCGTTGAGGCCATGATAATCAATGCATGGCTGCAGTCCACCTTCCTTCTTCTTGACAACGAAAAACCCAGCAGAGGCAGGGGATGGGCACGATAGGCTGGAAGTTATGTTATGTTATGTTGTGTTGACGGGCAAATTCAAGTGAAACAAAGTTGCTGGCTGCTCCAGAGTCTATTAGGACTGTAGTGGATATGGTTTTGCTAGTGGGGATTATCTCGACCGGCAATTTAATGCTGGAAATGTGAGGAGCGGACATAGCATTGGCACTCACGATAAGGGAATTAAATGATGGTCGGACTGGGCATGTTGATTTCATATTACCGGCCCACTCACAGTAGAGGCACAGATGGTTTTGTAGGCGGCGATCACGTTCTTCTGGGGTGAGGTGAGTGAATCCCAGTTGCATGGGAGTTGTAGTTCGAATGTAACCAGTTAGAATTCAGGTGAGGTATAGTAAGGTCCCAAGAGGGGACCTGCTTGGTACAGAAAGGCTGCAGAAAACGAAACACCAAGGAATGTCTCCCAATAGAGGCTTAATCAACAGGTTCATGGCACAGTGGCCACCTAAACCTTATGGCAGTGAACTGGGTCAACATGGTGTCGCTCACACATGACACAAAGAGCTGCCACTTCAGGGCTTACAGTCGATGGAACTGTGGAACTCAGAATGGTCTCTACAACCTCGGTTGAGGCCACCACTCATGAAAGGAGCCTCCATTCCCTGGGCCTCAGCCCCTGCCTCGACAGGATATCTGCTCCCAGATTTGCATGCCCTGGGATGCACATCGCTCTGACAGAGAGCAGCCTGCCCTCTGCCCAATGGAGGATCTGCCATGCCAGCCTGAACAGGACACCAACGCAGCCCTCTCTGTTGATTTATATATGAGACCATCGTGGTATTTTTTACCGCATGGACTAAAACATATTGGCCATAGAGGTGCATGAGGAAGTGCCAGGAACACTGCCCTTATTTCCAGGTAGTTTATGTATCAGGAGAGATGAGGGTTCTTACACGAACATGGACTGGACGGCTATGGAGAACCCCAGCCCGTGAGAGAAGCATCTGTTGTGAGAATCATGCAATGGTATAATGCTCCTAGAGTGGGACCCAAGGTAAGAAAAAAGGATCTGAGTCATATAGAAAGGGTAAGAGGCCCTTGGCACGTAACCCTTGCCACCATTGGACAACAGAAATGGTATATATGCAGTAGGCCCAATAGCCTACTTATATGCAGTAGGCCCAATGGAACTTAAATGCAATAGGCCCAATGGAATCACGTTCCGCGGGAGGTCTAGCATAAGGTGCTGGAGTGCACAGGCCTCCCCCTTCATGGGGCTGGCCCCCAGCATGCTGCTGGCATCAGGTGTTCTCCTTCACAGCTTTCGAGGAAAAAACACAGTTCTCAGATCAAACTTCCTCTTAGGCTGCAAAGCCTGTGTGCGCTGCCCAGTTCTCTTAGGTCTCTGTGGGGGTGCACAAGCAGAAGGCAGCTGAAGATTTAAAAGAAGAACCCCCTGACACCGCAAATGCTTGGCCTCCATAGGGGAGAAGTTCAGTATCACGGAGGGCAAGATCTGTTCCTCGGCAGAGCTCCTAAACACATGCTCAGACTTGAGCGTGCCTAAAATGCCTCTACATGCTTTACATCAAATTTTTTGCAATTGGACAGTTTCATGACAATATTTTATTTCAGTCACGTGTTATAAGCATTTACATAATTTTGTTATAACTCAGTCAGTGCCAGTCCCCATCTTTGCAGGTCACAAAACGCAATTGCATTTGTTAAATACTGCATTTAACAACAAAATTTAAAATGGTCGACACTTAAAATGGCCGACCAGGGAACATCAGAAATCATTTGACTCGGCATGCTTGAAGGACTCTAAATAGGCCACTGTCATTATTTTAAACCAAAGTTTTCACAAGTTATAAACATAACAAGCAATTTCACCTCCTTGGACCAGTAGGTGGTGTTGTGACAAAACTGTGCGTGCACCCTTAGGTCATAACTGTGATGACACATACCAAGTTTCATGTCAATATATCAAAGCATGGCAAAGATACAGCCTTATATCCATTTTTATGTGCTCGCCATAAAATTTGTAGACACAGCATTTTCTGACAAAATTCCAAATGGCCAATGCCCCAAATGGCCAACCAAGGAAAACTGGGAACTGTTTGACTCAGCATGTCTGAAGGAATCTAAGGAGACAATTCTCATGATTTTAGGACAATGCATTCACAAGTTATAAGCAAAAATATGTGGCCCAGTAGGTGGCCCAGTGATGAAACTGGGCACGTACGCAGTTTGGTGTCAATACACCAAATCATTGCGAAGATACAGCCTCATGTCTATTTTCACATAATCTTCGTTAAATTTGTTTGTGCATTATTTGAGAATGGTTGGGTCCATCAAAAACCTTTGTCAACGTTTTGTCATGGGTGTATCTAAATGCTATGTACCATATTCCATGCAAAACTGAGTAGGTTTTTAATGTAATTCAAAATGGCAGACAGGAAGTAGCATTGTCTACTGGGTGGCCTTCCAGTCAACGCAACCAAACCCCTGCAAATGATCCAGAATGCTGCAGCACATTTGGTCTTTAATCAGCTAAAGACAGCCGGCATTACACTCTCCCTGATCTCAATCCACTGGCTACCTGTAGCTGCCAGTATTATATTTAAATCTCATCCTTAAATATTAAATTTAAGGACAGTCAGCCTCAGAAATTTGTCCCCTCCCACCAAATACATTCTGTAAATGTATTCTCACAACAAGAAGACAAAACAAGATTTCTAAGACTTTCACCTATTCTGTTTTTTCCTCATTGAACAAGCTCCCAGTCCACACTCGATCTGACGAGTGTTACGGTCTGAATATGTCCAGGGGAGAACCGCAACAGAAATAAATGGTTGGTGGTGATTGACAGGGCGACAGCAGAGAGAAACGCCGTCTCCAAACCCAGAAAGACTACAATAAAACCCCAAACAACTACAGAAAAGGAAGTTTTGTTTTACAAATTTCAAAACAAAGAAATAACCAAAGGGTATTGACTTCAGAATGGGGCAAGGCCAAAATAACAAACATAACAAAAACTACCTCTTTTATAAATCAACTACCTAAGCTTCAAAGAAAAGAAAACAAAATACAGTAGACTAAACTAACTCCCTAACTAACATAACCAGAAGAAAATAAGTAGTACAAAACAAAATGGCACCCACCTTCCTACTAAACCCAAAGAAATAAAAAGGTCTCAATCATAGATGTAATCAGAGAGACAATAAACAGAGGTACTACTTCAACAGTCTCAACACAGCTAAGAGAAAGATACACCAATTCACCAAGCTAAGGTTTCACAAATCTATCGGGAGGCAAGAGGAAGACCTCAGCCACCGCACACAACCAGCCACTACCAACTCCTGGTCTGAGGGAAAACTGTAGTTTAAATACTCTCTCCCATCACCCAATCACCGCAGAGCTCTAATAACCACAGGTGAAGACACTGGTTCTGCAGAAAGAGAGAGGAGAGAGAAAAGAAAAACACAAACACCAATCATAGCTCACAACAAGGACGTTTATGGCTCCAGACGTAACACAAGACTATCACAATGCCAAAATGTGCCAAATTTGGTATACTAGCACTCTACATAAGTCAAGCAATCTAAAAGGATGAGTCTCATGACAATAATAATATAAATAGTTGGTATTTTGTTTATATAACAATTTACACTGATCATCCTATCATCCTATTATTTAAAGGTTTACATCCACCTGAGTCTAATGTACCATGTTGCCTTCTTGGGCATCAGTGAATGTTTGGACTTTCTGTAATAGTTGTATATGAGTCTCTCAATAGTCCTCGGTGTGAAAAGATGGATCTTAACATCATACAGTCACTAGTGGACAGGGGTCAATTATTCTAAATGTTGGAAAAGAAAAGAATGTGTAGGAACTGGAAGACATATACATATTGCTCACCCCTAGAGAGAGGGAGAGAGGGGGGGAGAGCGAGAGAGAGGGAGAGATAGAGAGATTTTAATGGCATAAAAGACCCTCCCTCTGTCTGTCTTCTGTCTCCTCTCAATATAATCAAAAGACCTTATTTGTCATAGTGCCACATCTGTGTTAGAGCTTCCTTATTTGGAAGTACTTTGCTCATCTTTGCCTCTAAAAGGTCTTTAAGGCAATGGAAGTATAGTTAAAAGCCTCAGGTTATAGACATGCAGTTAAACAGTGTACACCTCTTGCTAAACCATGTAAGGAAACTGCCAAATTGTGTAATAGTTAGTTAAATGAAATAAGATTTAATCAGTCTTAAACAAAAAAGTTTAAGTCTTATTTAAAATAAGACTTAAACTTAAAATTATCACTCATATGCTGTTGTGATAAAATTTATGCTTTTTAGTGTCAATCCATATTTATGCACTGTCACCTTAAGACAGAGGGTATGCCCACGGTATTACAATATGCAGAAGATATGGTGTATTTTGGGGGTAAAATCAGGCCCTAGCCTAGATATGTTTTATTAAATACTCATAAATTAAACAATTTAACTATGGTAAACTTATTAAAAGTATCCATTATGATGAGCCCTGTGTTCTTATATAATTATAAACAGTTTACCATGATCTTCACATTAAAATACGTTTCCCTAAAGGAGTAGTTCCCCCAAAATGAATCTTCTGTGAAACAAAATTGTATACAGATTATATATATATATTCAAAATATACAGATATTTTGATAAATGTGATTTTGTGTCCATACAGTGGAAGTCTGTCTAAGACCTTTGCACCCCATAGAGTGGTTCAAAGAGAGGCAGCCTTTGACCAGTGGGTGTGTAGCCCTGCCTATAATGATACACAGGTGGTGTT
>JAZGTI010004723.1:0-14547 GCA_036877585.1 Botia kubotai
AAAAAACAATACTTAAATACAATAATAAAGTACATTTAAATATTTAACACCCTGGGCTTAAAAGCCTTGAAATAATCAGTCATTAGGTTTTAAATCCGTGGGCATATAGCAGCCAATAATTTCTACTTATTTCTGTAATATGCTGTAACAAACATGAAATGGAGAGGCAATAACATGTCCAAATTGCCTAAAAGGTAACCCACGGCGATGTCACGCCTGATACCTAGGCTTTAAAGCTTGTGTCGAGAACATCTGGTAATTCTCATTGGAGTTCTGTATGTATTATTTTAGCGAATCAACATCACCAGTAACGCTTGAAGACTCATGAATGCAATACTTCACATTTTGTGGGATGTGTGGAACCTCCTCTCCCTAGGTGGTCAAACTATTGAAGACTAGTAAAAATTGTGAAACACCATAAATACTTTAAAAAAAAATTTAAATAAACTTTTCTTCTTTTAACAAAAGCACTGCCCAGTTACAAAATTATGAAACAATACTTAAATACTTAAAGCATAAATACTTATCTATTTATTTATCTATTTATCTTTATATGTTTGTGTAAGTATGTTAATATATCAAGACTTTGTGAACCATGTAGCACACATTTTAAAAACTTGCACCATATTTGCATTGACCAGCAGGTGTCCCTAGCATGCATCAAAAAAATAAATAACTTTTTAACACATTTGACCAAAAAGTTCAAAACATCATAAAAGCTTCCTCTCAAAAATACCAGTAATCCAAGAACATGGCACAAGGCAAACACAGCCCATTGACATGAACAACAACTGGCAAAACTAACACCGCGGTATATATACATAGACTAATCAAAGGAACAAGGACACACCTGGGGACAGTTAGAGCGGGGTAACACTAAAGACTACAAAGACCACAGACATGGGCTACAAAATTTGACTTCAAAATAAAAGACATAACACTTGACTAAAACATAGACTCGGTACACTTGCTAAGACAAGCATCACCATTACTAATGCTAGTCCTTGGGATTAGTGGGCACGGATGATACTAATCCTGCAGTTTGTGGGAGGTGGTCATTTCTAAGAAACATGACATTGTTTTTGCCTGTTGTGGAATTAAATGTAGAGAAAAATCTAAGATTTATTGAAAGGCAGACCTTATTAATATCTTGGGGCCTTTATGTCCTGGGCCCAACAAACTATAGCAACCAAGTGGCAAACATTCAGTATATTCAAGTGATGTGTCGGCAAGCACCACTCACATTTTCTTCTGAAATTTAAATGAAGAAAATTATAACATCTAAAAAAATATTGCTTGTTTAACCTGATTTTAGAGGATCTTTATTGAAAGCAAAATGCTGTATTTCTATAGACAGCACTGTGATGAATCTTTAAAGCTGTATTGTTCAGGATATTACTTCACTATATTTACTTGTCAGGTGGCTGATAACTTAGTCCATATGTGTGTTTACTGAAAGAGAAATAGATAGAAATAGAAAAGAAAAAAGCTAGCAAGAATTACAGAGAGGCTGTGATCATAAAGTTAATAAACAGTTTTCATTGATCAGCAGTGTTGAATAGGATTCTAGGTAGTGCTGCAGTGTTATTCTACTCACCATTCAGATTGCAAGATGTAAAATATCACATCATCGACAACAGTTCTGCTCTCTGTTGTTTTTTTCTAGTGGGATGTGTTCTGAATGCAAAGGGCCTTTAGATATTCCAGTCGATCTGATGGCGTTTCAGTGTTGCTATGAGTTGAAACAGATGTTATATTAAGAATTTCCAGAAAATCATTAATTTCTTGCTTTCTGCTGTAAGCAATGGTTGATTATGGTTGCTAAGCAAGTTGATTAAGATGGCGAAGGCTTTAGTATAGTATCTTAATAACATAATGTAATAGAGCTAATTATATCTGAGACCCTAAGACCTTTAAGTCAATAAGGAGATCTCTAAGATTAACACTTTACACAATGTTTGAGGATAATCAACACTTAACAGAATCTTTTAAAATGATAAAAATAGAATCAGAGTTATGTTTTTGGTGAAACACAGATAAACATTGGTAAAATAACATTTTATTATAAAAGTATGTTGTAGCAATGTTTGATTTGTTCTTTTAAACAAGCCGTTTAACAAATCATCCGAACAAAAATCACCTGAGCTATTTTGTCATATACAAACAAGTTGTTCAAGTGTTTCTCAAGTCAATAACTTGACTCACTAAACTGAGAACCTTCGTTTGGACATGTCAGAAACACAATTAGGCTGAGGACCAATAAGTGAGCTGATACTGTAAGCTTAACATTTAAATGATATGAATATTTGTCTACCTATGTCTTTATTGCAATATTTCAGATCATGTGACATTCCAAGCCAGGATGTCACAAAGTGTGATGTTATTATGTGATCCCATAAAAAAAACCTCTGAATCACTTTTTTAATTGGTTTATTGAAAGGAATTTGCAACAAAAACAACAAATGCATGCCTATGTTTGTATCACACAGATCTCCAGGACACCATCAAAGACATATTTATTTTAAAATATCAAACATGTTAAGAGATTTTGTCGCTTAAAGGAATTCAGTCTTTACAACTTCAAAGACAAGGGCTCAATTTAATTAGCATTATTAATACATGATAAAAAGAAAAATGTGTCCCATATAAGAGGCTGCTTGCTTTGACAATTAAACCTTTGCTTCTGCTTCCAGAAGAGACAATATTTGAGAGTGTGTATTTTTTTCAATGTAGTTTAACAAAACATGCTTCCCATTTGTATGTTATAATAAAAGAGTTTTTATTCCTGATTTTGGAGTTGGCTAGTGTTTTTGTAACATCAATGCTGCATTGTTCTTCTGCTTTGTTTGTGGCATCACAGAGCTTGTGGAGATCAAAAGTTCCCAGTGTCAGCTGAAGAAATGTCAAAACAAAGGAAAGAAAGGAAGAATCAAACAAACAGGTCCTCAGGATGAGGCTGAGAGCGTACAAGAGAGCACTGTGTTGTCTTATTAGCCTAATGAACAACACCAGATGTGTTCCCTTTCACCAGTCGTGTTCATTTACCGCTAGGCTGATAAGATGTTTAGAAGTCCATGTCATCTAATATGATATTGATCTGTTTGTTACGCCATGTTCAAATTTTGCTGACTGCAGCAGTGCGTACTTGAGAGTCCTGCCAATTGCTGACCTTTACATTTAGCCAGCTTTCTATGTTTGTGTTAAAACAATGTCATAAAAACAAAAGCTGAAGGAATTTCTGTGTAAATATTTGATAGAAACAGTGATAATTTTAATGGGATGATATTACAAAAAAGATTTATAAACGGTGACACACTGCATTTGATTATCAATAGCAAGTATCATGGTACACAAAAATGACAGTAGCGTATTTTTAAAATACGACCCCTAGATTAGTCTTACATCAACAGGAAAGGATCAACAGGAAGGAAATACATCAACAGGAAATAAAATCATCATTAAGCCATTTCATAGGGTCTTAAAGGATAAAATGTTTCCGTTTGTTAGTCAAACAAGAAGTCCTACCCTAAACTCACACCATTAGTTGTGCCAATGTTGCTATGTCAGGCCACTCAACAAACAGAGCAATGTTAAAGGCACACAGAACTGGAGTGTTTACATTTTGGAGGAAAGCACTCTATGGAAGGGTTGCTAAAATGTGCATTGAAAACTGGGATAACAAAGTATTTTAACATAGAAGGTACCAGACTTATAACAAAAAAATCTACAAAATAACGAAATGTAACAATAAAATAACTTTATTTAGTGCATGCATTTACAATGACACCCTTATATTTCTAATATTACATATATTTATTAGATTAGAATAGATAGATTAGATTCTGATAACATTCAACATAAAAAGCTGTTAAGTTAAAATTGGAATAAAGTGAGAAACTGGTTGTCTTTTTAAACAGGGTTTAAGAAAGGTGCTTTTAAATTGTTTACCAATTTACCTGCTTCCTCTATTTGATTTTCCTGAAGAAAGCGACTGGGTTGGTATTTTGTGAAGTAAATGTTTTCTGTTGATAGAATTTCTCAGGGTGCAAAATGATTCTCTCCTGGTGTGTAGCCATCACTTAAGAAGCTAGTTTTCTCTCTGATGTTGTCAAAAACAATGGCTAAGTCGTTTAGTCTCTAAACTGTGATAAATATGAATTTGTTATCGAGGTGCTTCCAAGTGTGATGAAAAGTATAGTCTCAGGTCAGGTTTTATAATCATCATTATTTGAACACTGAAATGCTCATACAACTTGAGGTGAATGGCTTTTGCAAACACTTCGCATTACTTTTGTCAATTTCATATACAGTGATGTTTACTCTTTTTCTATAATACTACATAGATGTTTCTTTCCTTTACAGATATATTAAGACTGCAAATATATATATATATATATATATATATATATATTAAAGGCCGTAAATATTATTTGTAATAGTGGTTGAAAGTCTCTTCTGGTTAAAGTTAACAAATATCTGTATTTTTCATATTATATTTGTACCTTGTTTGAGATCAAAATCAATGTAGCATTATAAACTTCCATACAATAGAGAGTTTTTCTGTATCACTGTATCAATGCTTATGTAAACATACATTATTAAATGACTCTAAAGATGTTTGCATTAAAGAATGTATCATAGCATGTCACTGCTGTCTGAACAGTTATCTTGATTGGCAAGACAGCCATAGGCATATTTTCAATAAAAAATCTTCAATACATTTAACTGCGTCATACATGGCCTCTATACTTCAGATGTGTGCATTGAACTGAAACTGATTCACTGCTGTGGCGTATGAGCCAAACCATCAAATCCCAAAGAAAATCTCTGTGGAAATAAAGAATCTCAGAGCAGCTTTTCAGATAGCTGTGTATATTTAGCTAATGACCATAATTGTTTTCGCAAAACTATTAAATTATCAGACAATGCATATCACACAAATTTGCAAGTTGTTTAGCTAGCGGTATATTTAAGAGTCACGGTGGAATTGAAAAAAATAAAAAAAAAAACAGAAGATATTTTTGAGTACCTACTGTTTTTAGACTTAACTGACTTTGCTTAAAAAATTATTAGCTATGTTAGCATTCTTACCAGGCATTACTTATCAGTATGTTAAAACCTCTTGCAAGTGTACAAATGATCGTCCTAATGTTTGCTGGACATTTAAGAATGGGTTGGACAACCTAACACAATGTTGTGCAGCCTTTGAAAACTGCTTTTGAAGAATGTAACAGTTAAATATGCAATCCATAACTTTTGCAAATTTTCTGTTGCCAATATTTATTTTTTACATTGTTATTTTCTCTATGTGGATTGTGCTTCGGCACTGCTACTCTCTGTGGATGAATGAAGTCATCTCTGTGATGTCAGAGTTGTCATCACCTATCAGAAATCCTGCCAATATTTACTCTTATTTTTACACAGACTTTGTTGTGTAAAACAGGCTGTCCATGGTTTGCACTTTCTTGGTTTTGGCAATGGGTAATTTCGCCAGATGTATTTTAGAAATTTCCAGATTAAAAGGCGCCATTTAGATAAGTTTCTAACCAACTGTTGTAAGAACAAGCTCCCCCATACTCAGCACCCACATACACGACTTATAGTAGACAGATCTTCTTTCTGTTTACAGAGGTGACTTAAACAAGACGTATGAAGTCAAAATGATGTTTAATGATGTTCAAATTATAAATAATTATCAACTTAACATTGTGAATCATGATAAGGAGAAGATTTTAAATGCTTATGTTCTTGTGAACTGGTCTTTGTTCATTTTTTTTAAAAAAAGTTACAGATTGCAGCTGAAATACATATATGCGTGTATATTAGATGTGGCAGCAAATCGTTAAAGCTCTTAGAGCTGGAAAAAATTAAGACAATTGTACCTGAAATTTTCAGAAAAAAAAAGACTTTCCAGAGAGGGTTAAAAATGGTTATAAACCTAGAAGCTAGTGGGTCACAAAGTTAAGCAGAAAGCATTTATTTATTTAGTTTGTTAGTTAGTTAGTTAGAAATGAGCAAATGTTATTGTTTTTTTTCCAGGTGATTATCTTGTTTTTGTCAAACAACTTTTTTTTGGTTTTGTTTCAATTTTTGAACAGCAAGTTCTACCAAATTTGTGTTGTGTTTACCCAAAAATGGAATGGATGAACATAATATCATTTGTTATAGTTTTTATGTTTAATGGAAAAACAGGGTATGGGCTTAAATATTTAGATCTGTATAGTTGTTCACATCACATGTATGCATAATATTGTACATTCACAGTCCCCTATGCATGTTCAACTAAGCAATTCTATATATCTCTAGCCCTCTAGCACACTGCTGCCCGTATTGAAAACCAAAACCAAACAATATGATGCTATAACGAGTCCTTGTTGGATACAGATAACGCTGTGAATAATGAAAATGCTACAAAAATGGGACATTTTTCTTTTCCATTTTTCCACTGGTACTGCTTTCATTCCTGTTCTATAAAAAAAGGTCTCCTTTGTCTTTTTCTTCTTGCTCTGGCCCTGTGGAAAAGTTCCTGATTGAGGAGCTGAATGAGGCTGTAGAGAGGGGAGACTAAATCAAAGCCCACAGACAGCTTTGATTTCTCTCCTCTCTTTTATTATTTATTTCGTTTTTCTCTGGTGTGTTGTCATTTTTCTCCCTCACTCATCTATTTTGGTTTTTCGTGGGCTCACTGTCTGCTGCTGGGGCCATGGGTTTCCACATTCACACATGCTCATTCAATCCAGATACTTGCCAAATATCTGAGAAGCGTACAGAGATGGTATGAGAAGGACCACTTGTTTAAAAATGAATGGAAAACACACAACAGGACAGCTATAGGAAAGGATGTTTAATCATTCAATTATACAAGTATTTTTTTGTCCTGTGTAGTCACAACTCAGTCTGTAATGAGGAATGTGTTGAATTTAAATATTTTTTATTATAAGTGTCATCCGTGAGTTTGTCTAATGCACATGTATGGACCCAAATAAATACCTGTTATCCCTGGTTGTTGGAACAAACAAATTGAGCAAAAACCTATTCGTTTAGCACTGTTATTGCTGTTATTGTTATCTTTCCACAGTCACACAGATTTTACCAGTTGCACATAAACTAGCTGCCCAGGAGTGTTACCAAGATGGGCACTGAATAGACTGACTTTTTATTTGCAAAAGTTTATCTCTTGTTCTGTTTATATATATATATATATATATATATATATATTTATTGTTATTTTTTTTATATATACACAGAGAGACATAAATATCTTTTTCTTTGACTCTTTCTCCAGGGCAGTTTCTCTCAGTGAATGGCTCAGCTCTGACAGGGCCGTGGGTTCTGAGTCCATGGTTACGTGCCACTCATCGGCCCTGTGGTCTGGATGTGACTGTGTTTTTGCACCCCAGGCAGAGTGGACGTTACACTGTCTGGCTCATTGAGAGGGACAAGCCACCACTTGCTCTCCTGACCACAGAGCACCCCCACGTCATCGGGTGAGTTTGCCATCGGCACCCTCTCTTATACAGAGAAATATAAAACACAACTCTTGAACCTGGTGACAGACAGCCTGATGCTCTGTACATAAAGTACACAGTACAAACACCACTGACTTGTGTTGCATTTAGTGTGCAGTATTTGCCCAGGTTAAAGACTCACTGTAGAATCTTGCCAATTAGTCAGTGGTACAGTGCTTGCAAGTCAGCATTATAGATACACATATTCCTCAAAACATTCTATTTTTATTCTTCGTTTTCTGCAAGTTTTTTTAGTTTAAGCCATAGGAAAGAAAAACCACAGATGACGTCTCTTTAATATCTCAATTATTTCTCCTAGACAGCAGATTTAATGGAGATTAAATGGAGAGCAAAAAAAACCTTTGTCTCCTGTGTATCAGATATTTCTCCTGAGAAAGATACAGAAATCTTACAAATGTCTCCACTACAGTTTTGAAAGGAGGCATCAGCAATGTACCTAAATATTTTTAATAAAATGTACCTAAATTCAGATTATTTTTGCTTTACAATCTACATTAATTTTACAGCTTCATTACTCTTAATGTATTTTAACAATTGTTTCATTTGTTTCTATTTAATTTCTCTATTCTTTACAATTTTACGAAAAACATCTAAGACAAATTCGATACATAATGAAACACAACTGAGATATCCATTAAATCTCCTGAGCTTTCAAAGAGAAACCACTGAGCAATAACATTTTCCTCTGGAAAAGGACTGTGCATGCTTTTTATCAGTATGTGTTTGGGATCTAGGAAAAATGTAGCATGTATGAGCTTCTGAATTTTTTTATTACATGGTGCATTTTTGCTGTAATCAATTAAGGCACCAGTAACCTCAAAAGCAATTTGATCTCCTTTAAGGCGGTTAAAAACTTTTGCTATTATAAATTTTAACTTGAACTCCTGCAGTAGATCTGCTCTTAGGATAAAACCCTTTAGATTTGTCCCTCTGTCCTTGAGATACTGTTCTAGTTCCCAGTTATTTCCTGTTTATTGGCCGCAAAGCTCTGCATTTTCCAAGAAGACTATGAATGTGTTCAGCCAAGTGTTGCATGTTCCAATATGGAAAGTGTCTGACTCATTAAAGTTGACCCCTTTGAGGTCATTATTTTTGATCAGTCAACCAGTCCACATGTCTTCATGGAATTTAACGCAAGCCTGGGGTCAAACTCTTCATTTACCAGGAAATGTCCTGTGAATAAGGTGTTGTAGAATCATAAATGGCAGGTCAGTTTGTACACTGAGCATAAATTATACTTTATAATTCATTAAAACACAACAACACTAATAGTAATAAAGTAGGCCTATTTGATTTTGTGATACTAGCCTATGCAGCATGACATCTGTTTTGTAGGTGTTGGGTAGCCATGGAATAAATTACACAGTTAAGAATTACTAAAATGTAATACAGCTATGATATTGATTACATGTTTTTGCCTCAAGACAAATGTTCAGATTCAGGTTTTCCACCCTATACTCGAACACTCTTGCATGTATAGGGCTAATTTATGAGGTAACAGCCCAGGTTGGTGTTACTAGTTTGAAAGCAGCATTTTCACTCATTCTGCTTATGTCCAGCTGTTGAAATGACCATCCAAATAATTTAAAATAATTTGCCTGACCTGTTCAGTTTGTTTCTTTGTCTTTTTTTGGTTATTTTGCTGTGTTAAGCTCACTCTGCAATCTCTCTCTTTTCATGCCAACACAAGTAAGGCTATTAAACTGGCACCATTTTGTGACTGTTGTAAAAAAAATATTTAAATATTATCACATGTTGAGCATATGTTATACTCCTTCCTATGATATGTTGCTTGTTTTCCCAGCCTTGTAATTAAATCACTTGGATAGATGGCTAGAAGCTAAACATTCAAATTGCATGAAAGAACATAGAACAGGTAGGAAACAGTGTAAATAAAACTTAAATATGTTTGCTATCTAATCCATTAAAAACATCTTTAATCTTGAATTAGATCTTTAATATTTTAACATTGTTTGTGAGTCACCTGGCAAATGTTTTGTACATGGTGATGGACTATTTTTTAGCAATATCTTAAGATAATTGTATATCAAATCAATATATAACATCCATATATTAATTTAAAAGTAACAATGTAATCAGAAAGATAACGTTGCGATAATGACGGCTGACTATACATTATCACTAAAACATTTGTAAACGTTTGACAAGCAATTAAAATTACATGTTGTATAGTAACACGTGAAGCAGCTTTTTATTGAAAAGTTCCTGATCTCATTTTACCTGTTCACAGCTGCGTACCATACATATTCCCAAGATGGAAAGGCAAAGGATGAAAAAATAATTTAGCGAAATGAAAGGCTTTGGTCAAGCAATGCTTTGTCATATCAAAAACGGTTCTCACCTCCCAGTGCTATTAAGGATTCCCAACAGAACAGAGGCATCAGGCCTGTCTTTTGATCATTTCAGTCCCCTCATTTCTCCCTTTGTCCTGGTCTATATTAAGGCCACTGTTAGATTTGCATTGCTAAAACTAGGTTATGAAGTTTTTGTTCGTGCAGAATGAGTGATTTTTGTGTGTTGTTATCTTATATTTAGGATTGCTTTGTGGAATGAATTGGTGAGTCATGGAACTGAGAAGGAAAAGTGTGTCAGATGGCAAAATTAAATATATATGGAAATTAAAACATTGAAATACCCCGCAGGCCCCTTTCGCTTGAGGGATTATGTGCTCTAGAAAAGGTAGCACACCTCAGCGACTGAGACAGGCCGCTGTTCACAGCTACGCACCAAACTGAATGTTGTGTCACAAGATTAGCTTTGCGTTCATTAGCTATTCCTGGCAGCTAACAGACAAACACCCAGTTTGTGAGGGAGTTACTGAAACAGAAGGGTCTGTCAAAAATCACATATTTGGAAATTTGGAGCACAATTGTTCTGTTGAAGTCAAAACTTCCAACAGTTTATAATCCCAAATGCAACCCCTGACATTATGTTTATGTTAGCAAAGCTATACTGTGAAGCACATTTTATGGACAACTTACATATATCAGCATCAGTTAACACAATATTTTTTAAGAATATGATATTTTGCTTGAGCAATAAGACAAGCGAGGTCACAATATATTGTAAATATAGTCACAGCTGAAATGTTCAGTTACTGCCGGCACAATGCACAGTGGAGTTACTACATGATATTAAAAAAGTGTTTGGGATTGAAACAGCATTTACTAACAGATCTGACTCCTAAATTGTTCTGTAGGTAGAACAGCAGACCAAAGCAGATTAATTTCTTTATGAACGGGTACCTGATGTTACCTCCTCTAACTTGTAAATTATGCTTTTTATCTTTTCAAATATGCAGTCAAAAAGATTATACATAACAGTTTTGTGTTTCTCTTCAGCTGTACATTTCCAATATTTTCTGCCATTTTTCATAACTGAGGGAGGTTGACAGCTCCAATATTAGTGATTGACAGCAAAGTCTAACCCACAACACACACGCCTCAAGCCATATTTATAACACTGACACGACAGACAACTTGTTTCGTTCTTACATCTTACATCTACCGAACTTGCTCCTAAATGCAGGCCTAAAAATTTATTATAGTCACTTTGATTATATGCTGTTGTCAGTCTCTTTCATAACCAAGCCTGAATTAATTGAATTGTGTTTAACATTATAAATACTCAATTTTCTGCTTCAGTGTGAGCATAGCTTTTCGATGCTGCTTAGTAATGTGTGTATGGGTTATTATATTTTGTATTTGTATAATATATTTTGTATACATGGATAGTTTGCTTACTATCCATGTGTTGGGTGGGTTTCTATTGGGTACTCTACTTTTCCCCACTGTCCAGATTGAAATGGAGACTCTAAATTGCCCGTAGGTCTGAGTGAGAGTGTGAATGTGTTTGTCTGTGTGTGTTAGCTCTGTGATGAACTGGCCACCTGTCCAGGGTTTTTCCCAGCCTTAGGTTCTAGATAGGCTGTGATAGGATCCAGCAATCCCCACAACTCTATATAGGATTAAGCAGTATAGAGAATGAATGAATAAGTGGGTGTGTTGGGTGGATGGATGAAGAGCTTTATTGACTAATTAGCACCCATGTCAGAAACTATGCATTTTTTCATAAACTGGCTCTAGTCTGAAAATGGTGTATCAGTTTTACAGCTGCTCAGGTTATGGCTATAATCTATCACAGCCCCACTGTTTTTTTTTTCCTGTAATTGAAATTCTAAAAGTGTGTTCACTTTGGCTTGGTTGTGCACATTGGTTATGCATATGCAGTTATATATTTTAAAATATGAAACATTTAAAATTGGCTTGTCAGGAGATCATGTCATGTGTAAGCTTTGGTATCATGTATTAAGTATAATTTATTCATATATAGTCATGCATAATACTGTTATGTTCTGTTTTCCCATGATCATCCCAGCACCTCAACCTTATTTTAGCTTATTTTTGTTTGAAGCTACAACCCCGCTATGTTTTTTCCTGTAATTGAAATTCTACAAGGGTGTTCACATTACTGTGTAGTTGCAATGGCATTTACTTGTTGTGGCCAGAAGCACAAGATCTAATCATGGGTTGCATTTTTTGTCTAACCAATTGGTTGGTGTTATGTTAGGCTTTGCAGCATCTTATCTAAGATTATCACCGGTTTTAATTCATTAAAGAGGGCTGATATACTGGTCAAAAAAAGTGTCCAGAAAGAGGCTGGAAAGGTATGGCTTACACTTGTGGCACTGTCTATGAATAGAGTATACAATATAAACTCAAGCACCTTCTTCCAAAGGTGTGTTGATAGACCTTCAAAAGATTTTAACCATCAGCCTCAGGAAGTCAAACTACATTTTATATGCATTATTTTATTTTTATTTATTTCCCATGTTAATTACATTTTTGTAATGGTTATCAAAATTGGTAATGTGTTTAAAATTCTGATTTGTGTGAATTTGTATTATATGTTTAAAATTTATGATGTTGATAGTTATTTTATGGATGTATTAAAAACGTAATTAGGGAAAATCATGTGGTAACAGGGTTGTGTTGAAAAGGTGGTATGTGGCTAAATGTTATGCTTTTGTTAATTAAAAATGTATTAATATTATTATATTCATGCTAGGATCATTGTCTGTTAGGTAACAGTTCATCAAACATTAATAGGTCTCACAACAAAAAACACATTCCTTTAATGCTTATAAACAAAAGTCACAGGACATTAAATTTTTGGGCTGTGTACTGTATTCATGAAATGTGCCTGTTTATGTATATTTATGTGCTCACAGGAACCTGCTGTGTGTTTTGATCATTAAGCAAAAGGAGTGAGATAAAGGAAAGACAAGCTACAAACATTTCAAGTGTTTCCATATGCCATTACTCTCCCATAGGATTGTAAAAAAACAAAAACAAAAAAACAATCTCCTAGATGGCAATAGGATTAATTGGAGATCAAATGGAGACTTTTGCTAAAATCTCTTTAAAATATTCTCCTGGGATAAAGCTCCTAGTAATCATGTCTCAAAGGTTTCAGAAAAGAAACTCAATGTCACAAAAAATGCCAAGTTTGGAAATCAAAGAAAAAAACAAAAATCAGATATTTCAGTATTAACTATATTTAAATTCTTAAACCATTAGCTGGGCTATCCACATTTCATAGCACTAAACTACATATGTCATGCTTTGTCACATTTGGTTCTAGCATAATTTCACATAAGGAATATTAGCAGGAATATCTAAAACAAAGGTAATACTTGAATGAACTTTAATTAAAAAACCAAGACCATTAACTGAGCTAACCATAGCCACACATATAGTTAAACACTCTCTTCCTGCCTAAGATGCTTGTTTCTTGCCTAGAATAAGCTGCAAAGTGGACCAGACTTCATGCTGAGAGACTTCGCACTCTGCAAGACTACCTCTAAACAACATAATTTTTCTTAGGGCCATTATTTTTAAAGCCAGCTTCCTCCCTGCACACTCTTATGAAGTGTTTGTTGGGCTGAATTTGGAGGAAGATTTGCTGGTACTAGATGGAGGTTATCCAAGCAGTCAGGGCTCACAAACTCCCCCAGTGTCACTGTGAGCTGAACCTCACACTGCTGACACAATGCATTAATTCCCAAGTCACTTCTCATTATTTCAGGAACAGTCATCGCCAAAGAGGCCGTGGACCCTAATGGTGACTCATTCCTCTATTGTGTTTCTACACACCTCAGCCATCTCTTGTGGAATTGTTACATAGAGGTGGTCAAAATGTCAAAGGAACGTATACCCCCAAACTCTTCTCTATCATCACTTACCTCCTTGTCTTTCCATCGTGGTCACCAAGGGCTAGAGGCATCAAACAACTTCATTAACTGGAGGAAACAAGAAGCACAAATACTTCAGTGGCAAACATGAGAATCAATAAATTGTTGTCATCTGCTAAGGAACTTTCATTTCAACGAAACATATACAGCTGCTTTGATTTCACACACATACAGTGCCTTGCAAAAGTATTCATACCCCTTGAACTTTTCCACATTTTGTCATTACAACCGCAAACTTAAATGTTTTTTATTGAGATTTTATGTAATAGACCAACACAAAGTAGCACATATTTGTGAAGTGGAACGAAAATAATTCATGGTTTTCAAAATTTTAAGCAAATAAAAATTTGAAAAGTGTGGTGTGCATTTGTATTCAGCCCCCTGCGTCAATACTTCGTAAAGCCACCTTTCGTTGCAATTACAGCTGCAAGTCTTTTGGGGTATGTCTCAACCAGCTTTGCACATCTAAAGACTGAAATTTTTGCTCATTCTTCTTTGCAAAATAGCTCAAGCTCAGACAGATTGGATGTGGGGAACGTCTGTGAATAGCAATTTTTAAGTCTTGCCATAGATGCTCAATGGGATTTAGGTCTGGACTTTGACTGGGCCATTCTAACACATGAATATTCCTTGATCCAAACCATTCCATTGTAGCTCTGGCTGTATGTTTAGGGTCATTGTCTTGCTGGAAGGGGAATCTGCTTTCCAGTCTCAAGTCTTTTGCAGCCTCCAAAAGGTTTTCTT
>JAZGTI010004723.1:14597-27299 GCA_036877585.1 Botia kubotai
GGGCTTTCCAAAGCGTGACAGTTTTAACCGTCGTTATGCTTTTTCTCTGGTGCACATTTTTTTCTCACTAAAATACCTGATATGCATATTATCGCTGACGATATGTTGTCTCCGCGCCGCTCTACTCTAATTAAATCTGTGACCGTGTCACTACGTCTGTATCTCTTCCCACATTAACGTGGGGGAGAAGCGACAGTAGCACGATGAGGGAGAACAAGGTTTCAGGCTAAGGAAAGAAAATGCAGGTATAAGTCTCTGTTTGGACTGAATAAAGAAAAATCATTCATTTATTGCAGTGTGATAGTACCAAAATACATACGATATTTGATAAATCATGTGAAATAACTCTAGAAGTCATTAAAATGTTAAAATGAGTAAACTGTAATGCTTATTAAACATAATGTACATAAAAATTTGGAGTTTTAAGGTGCACAGTGTATGAGACAATATAAAGAACAGTAAAGATTAGCATGTGGTCTGTTATTGCGGTTGTAGTAATTGTTGTATTGTTTAACAGCAGTAAAATGATAATAGAATTTTCATTGCTTTGAACGTTTTCTTTAAATGTATTATTAAACGCATTTTCTCTCTCAATAGGCATAATAATTAGTGTAATGGGTCAAATGAACAGACTCGAATAAAACTAGCATATTTAAGCAAATTATATGTTGTATTAAAACTAATTAACATGAAATAAAAAAGCAAATAGCCCTAGCCAGCTGAACAAAGTGTGCTCTGATGCTCACATACTGTGACCCCACAAACACTTTTTATGGCAACCATTTTTTTTTTTATTCACACACTTTTCCAAAGCTAGACTGAGGTCACCGAACATTGTATTTAGTGAAGATCCGTCTCTGCTCTGTTGCTCTGACAATAAGTAGAGACTCTCTCAATTTATTGCCTATTTATAGGACCCAAGAGCTCCCTAACTGACTGTGACATCTAGATTCATTATCCTTATCTTCCAAAAAAGCAGGTTTACTGTTTTTATAGCCTGATTTATTGTTTGGCTAAAAAGTATCACTGCTGTAGGACAGGTCTATCAGGTGCTGCTGCGGGTTCATTCAGATTGCATCAGTTTGATTGATGGGGGTATTTCTAGGCCTCTCTGATACCTGTGATTCGATTACTGGTTCTGGACACTGAGTGGACACGCTCCAGTACTGTTACCTGTACTGCAGGTGCTCAAGTGAAACTTGTGTTCTTTTTAAGCACACATTAGCTGGACGTGAGGGTAATGGGGTTGTGTGTGTGCAACAAATCTTCAGGTAGAAACTTATTCAAACATCATGACACTTTGAGACTGATTTTAAAGAGATAGATCAGCCATATAGAACAATTCTGTCATAATTTACTCACCCTCATGACTTTTTATTCTTCTACAAAAAACAGAAGTTAGATGTTTTGGTTGGCTTATATGACTTCACTTGCATTTGTAAAAAACATTTTGAGAAAAATTCCTGTGTCCACAACTTACCCAGTTGTATAATAATTACGGTTATAAGTGAACCACTCTGGACTTCTAAACTGCTAAGATTTCATTTAAGTCTTTAAATATAAGCTAAAATCTTGTGAACAGCTTTAAACCTACTCAAGTGTTGCCCGGTAAGGCTGACAGAAACTACAAGCAAGTGAAACATGACTATTTTTGCAATGTTTGTGACAACGTAGGCAACATGAATCTGGCAAAGGAGCCGTTTTCGTTTTTAACTCTGCACAGATGTTTATATTTTTGCTGTTCCATTCACACACACACACACACTTACTCACTCAGTACAGAACAGTAACAGCACACCCTGTTTGGTTATTTACATAAGGTGAACTCTCACTCATCGACTACCTTTCCAGACAACTAGTCAACCAATAAAAATAAATAGTTGTGTGATGTTGGAGTTTGTAAAGCCATTGCAACAAATAGGTAAGATCGCCCAGTCTCTTTTGTTCTCTCACAAGGGTTATGACAGGCTCTGATACACATCTGCAGTGAAACACACACACTAACTACACGAAGAACTCCCGGTCTTGTCTCTCTCTCAGTCTTCTTGGATATAGAGAAGATTATGCATTCATATCCCTAGCGATACAGAGAAAAGAAAAGCCTCTTTTTCAAAAGCTTTTCCCTTACATGAACTCACAGCACACAGTGGCTCTTGCTCTGCATTACTCTTAAATTTTAATAATACTTTAATCTTTTAAATGACCTCGTGTGATAGCAGGTGACTGCAGCTGAACGATGGCCTGCGGCACACGCTCGACAGCGAGACACTTTGGCACTCTTGGAACAGGGCAAGCATGTCAGGTGTGCGCTTCAGAATGGGTGTCAGGAAGGAAGTGACACGATGGTCAGGTGATTCTCTCAAAGCAGAAATGAGATTATGAAGCCACTTGGAACTATATAAAGGAAGACTTAGATAAGTAAAGGAAGAATTAAGTATTTAAAAATAAAATAAGAAAAGTTTCCATGCCTTCTGATCCATACAAGCTGTACATTTTGTAAGAGATTTTTCTTTTACAGGAGCAGAGGAACTTTTACAGTTCAAGTTCACAGTCAGCGCAGACCGAAGAGCCACTACAGGCCATGTCTCACCAAACTGCTCTTACCCAGAGCAGACAGCACAGAAGGACTGGTTCACAAAGGGCATCTTCCAGTATTCACAAACAGCTAGACAGGGCGCAACAGAATGAAAAAGAATTCAGGGTCTCTGAGTGTTTAGTTAAAATGTTTTTAAAAATCCATTAAAACAGTGATTAAAAACAAGGATGAAACAGCGAGACACAACACAACTGACAAAGCTGTCTGTCTGCATGCGTGTCTAGACTAACAATTATAAAGCTAAGCACAGTATGAAAATGACTGAGTGAGCAGCCCTCAAGTCTGCTTTAAATAGATTTACAAACTCTGTCACAATAAAAAGAATTGCTGTGGACTGTAGGTCAATAATATGCTTATATGAAAAACATATTACATAATAGTAACAATATATTTATTTCTAAAATTATTTCTGTAATGTCTATTTAGTGATTAATGCACCTGCCACAATAATGTTACTTATTCAAATATAATTATGAATCATTTGTTTAATCAGCAACAAATGAATCATTTGAATCATTTGAATAAACAAATGAATCATTTGTTTAATCAGCATTTCATGTAAACTATATAGACTGGCAGCTCTAACTAAAACCTTAATAAAGCATTCTAGCTATACAACTGCTGCAAAGAAACCAGTGCAGCTTTAATGCTGCTCAGAATCCACAGTAACAAAGGAAATTGTTTGACCAGTACTGTAATACTTCTGTTTCTACATCTTTGAATAATGAATTAAAGTATTTGTCTTCTGGCAGGCTTTGTGTTCTCCGCAAAGCTTCATCCAGCTAAGATCTTTGTAGTTTTTGTAAAAACAGATGCTCTGAGGAAGACAGCTCAATAATGTGAGCAGTATTAAGTAAACAATGACAGTTATCATCATTTTCGAGCACCCTGGGGGAGCTGAATAGGGTATATGCATATGAGAGAGGGAGGGAGACAGACCAAGGAAACTCTGCCTCTGGAGTCCTCTCAAACAAACAAGCACATGATGTTTTAAACAAGAATACTTTATCAAAAATACATATAGGCTCTCCAGGGTGGATTATTAAATACGCCCGAGATACTGTCTGTACAGTCATTGTGATACAAACATAGCCTCGCCGCTTAAAGAGGAACACTTCTGTCAGTATGATGTTTCTGCTTTAAGTTTAGATATTCTTAAGAGAAAAGAAAAGTGAATGAAGAAGAAAGTGTAGAAAGATGGGAGGAAGATGAGAGGGGGAAATGTTGTGCTCTTTATGTCCTTCATCTTCTGGGAGGTAAGAGGTATGTTAGACAGAAAGATATAGAGGTAAACTGGAGTGATTTCATAAGCGCAGAGGAAACAGTCAGGTCACTGCAGTGCAGCTTTTTATGTGTGCAGACACAGAGCAGGAATTCTGATTACTCAAGGGCCTCATCAAAGAGAAAGAACGAGAGAATCACAAAACCAGGAGATGGTGTAGGAGGTTAGTTTTTAAAAAAGAAGATTTGAAGGTTGATTTTGTACAACACAAGGTTAAGTATTACACAGAAAGTATTCTCTCAGCAAGACTGTGTGTTTAATAAAAGATTGTGTTGCTCTTTTTACCTTCAGCTAAGATAACAAGCACAAGTGTTTGTGTTAATTAAGTCTTTGGCATGTTTCTTAATGGACCAAAATTCATAGATAAACTAATTACCTTGAGTGGGACTATCTACACAGAGTCCCATATTCACTGTGAATATATCCATAAAACTTTAAAACTTTGCATTCTAATAAAAAGATATTAAAATGAAATTACTCACTGATACTCAGCAGCATGGACTGTGAAGTATAACGACTAGCTAATAAAATGTAAAAGGTGTCACATTAATAAAAGTCACATTTTACTTTATCTTTTCAAATTAAACAGTTTATACACACACACTTAAAATTTCACACCTCAAAACTTCTCTATCAAAGCCAATAAAGACTAAACTAGTGCCTGTTCTAAACGTCCACAATTTTCAGGTGTTAAACAGATTAACACAGTAATGCACGACCACATGTGCAGCCAGTAGGACTACCAAGGTGAAACAAGTATCAAGTATCTAATTTTCAGACATCAGAATAACATACAGTTAATCCAGTATGTGTATAACTAGCAATAAGTATATCCTTCTGAAGGATTACAATGTTATGAAAGAGTGGCTAAAGATCTACTTTAAGTCCCTAATCATTTGAATCTGAATTTAACAGTGTGAGTGACAGAATGAATTTGCTGTAAAGAAGCTGCTATTAAAGGATTGGGTCCTACAAACTGCAGCCTGTAAGCGCTGTTACTTATTTCACGTGTTCACATGGGCCAATATAGATGTTTTAAAGTTAAAAAACAACAACAGCCATTTCATTCAAAAGGTCAAACAGAAGTTGGAAAAATGTAAAGGTATAAATTGTCTGTGCAAATAATTTGAACATTATAAGTGATCCTCAGGTAAAAAAAAATAATGATTTCAAAAATAAAATGACCTGTGAAGGTTAAAGTGATAGAATTTGTGTGCACATGTGTGACAACCAGCTGCATTAAGGTCATGTTTTGATCCCATGAGTATTTCAAGATTCACTTTACAGGCCGGGCAGAAATGAATGAGGCATGAAACAGGGAGATTGGACTGAATGTGACAGATTATGATATATTAAGCATAAGTAACAGTTACACTGATGGAACGTCTGAAGCTTAAACCTGCATCTATATTCCATCTATCCATTTCCTGTCCTCTGACTGGCAGTTGATACCATTAGCCATTTTCTTACTTTATATACTGTAAATCCTGTCCTACAGCAGGACATAAAGGGAAATTATACTGCTCAGAAGTTTCACCTTCACAGCTAATGAGATAATGTTCTCGGTTAAGCTTTATGTATTAGGGTTCTCTCATTAGGCGATTTAAAATACACACAAATTAGATATTTGTTGACATTGTTGACAGTAAATGTACAGAGCTATAAAATTAATTTAGTCTTGCAATAATGTGATGAGAAATGTTTGAGTTCACACTGAAATGTCAGATTTTTTATTTTGTTTGTTTTTACCGGTACCTTGAGAAATCGAGTCTGAGAAACTGAGGCACATACTGCACCTGAATAACAGGATTCTTCACAAAAATTTCCCGTTTACTATCTTTTTAATGTTACTTCCTTGTAGAAGAAATTTAGGATATTAAATTTTAATAAACAAGAGATCGTTTACTTTTTTAAAATTTCATGTGGGGAAAGCAAAACAGAAGTAATTGTTGTGCTTGGCATTATCTTAGACGTGCGAAGACTAAAGACTAATAAAATCTAGCAATTATTTATTTACAAGCAAGCAGTTTAACCCTTTATTTGACTATACCTGTAAATGGTTGTGTAACTTTACCAAGGACAAACCATATTATACCACACAGCTGGAATAACCTATTACTTTGCAATTTAATTTCTGTTTAATTGTATAAGTATAATGCTTCAGTGTTTTAAGCTGATGTCCTCAGGGATCGTTTACCTGAATGAACACAGCATGTTGTTGAGTTAGAATTAAAAAGCCCTTTTGTCAGCCAGCCAATACTCAACCAGGAGGTGCTTAATTATTGTGTGTGTGTGTGTGTGTGTGTGTGTGTTTCTCTCTGTCTTTGCCCTTCCATGCATGGCTGCAGATATGTGTGTGTATAAAATTGTTGAAAGCTTCAGTCTATTCTATTTAACAGCTGTTTAATGGTATTTCACTCACCCCAATATACTTGCTGCCAATATCTCACCTCTTTTCACCCCTATGTCTGAGAGACAGAGGTACAAAGGTTTAAAATGACTTCAGCACTCCAATAAATTAATCTCTGCTTCAATTAAACCCTCTAAACTGTGGTGCAATGCCCATGCTTTCATTAACCACGGATCTCTCTCCCTATTCAGTTTGATGAATTCTAACCTAATTTCTCACGACGACACCCAATTACATTCACACTTAATGAATCAAGCGAAACTGGATCACTTTAATTGCACAACAACAGTCGCAATGTCTTTACAGCCACTCTGCAGGGTGAAAGCCGACCTTGTTTGTGTCAAACCCAGTTTGTTGTTAAGGGATCAGATCCTTGATGTGTTTAAAGAGTTGCCACAAGAAATAATAAAAAGTTAAAAAGAACAAATGGGAAATAAATAGAGAGAGGGAAAAATGAAGCCTACGGCTCTATTATGCTCCACTTTGATGATGCTGACAGATGCAATAAAACACTCATATTAAGAGAGATCAAAGCAGGCTCAAACTGGCTTTAAAAGGTTCAATATCAGAACACCACATTTTATACCTCCAAACCAAGATAGTTAGGAAGGTATGAAACACATGCCTAGTACAAAGACGCAGAACTGGGTCTAATTTGCAACATGACTTAACATAAGCAGAGAAGGGTGATTGTGGGATGTCAGATGGAAATAATAAAAAGTACTGTGGCTTCACTCTGTACTGGAGTACTGTGTGCTGCTAACAACAAATAACACTGTACTAGCGCTGGAGACCTGGTATGAACTTCCATGGCATTACCATAATGGCACATGTATTCTTTGAAGTGATTTACAGTACCATTTAAAATAGAAATGAACAATAAGGACGTCTGTTTCTGCTAGCCTGGTAGATACTTTGTATTTGCCCTGGCAATATTTTCACTGATCCTTTCAAACAATGCAGTAATGGCACTGGAAATTAAGCAGCTTTCATAAGCTAAAAATACATTTAAATTCAACATTTTTTGCCAGAAAACAGAGATTTGTTTATAATTTCAGACTGTAATTACTGAACTTATCTTCCACTGTACATACCGTAAATCCTAACCATTGCAATACGTTGCAAGGCATAGAAACACAATGAATGCATGCAAGATGTGCCATACAGTGCCTTGCAAAAGTATTCATACCCCTTAAACTTTTCCACATTTTGTCACATTACAACCACAAAGTTAAACGTTTTTTTATTGAGATTTATGTAATAGATCAACACAAAGTAGCATATAATTGTGAAGTGGGACGAAAATGATACATGGTTTTCAAAATTTTAAACAACTAAAAATCTGAAAAGTGTGGTGTGCATTTGTATTTAGCCCCCCTGCATCAATACTTTGTAGAGCCACCTTTCACTGCAATTACAGCTTTGCACATCTAGAGACGGATTTTTTGCTCATTCTTTTTTGTAAAAAAATATCAAGCTCAGCCAGATTGGATGAGGAACGACTGAGAATAGGAATGTTCAAGTCTTGCCACAGATGCTCAATGGGATTTAGGTCTGGACTTTGACTGGGCCATTCTGACATATGAAAGTTTTTTGATCCAAACCATTCCATTGTAGCTCTGGCTGTATGTTAAGGGTCATTGTCTTGCTGGAAGGTAAATCTCCTTACCAATCTCAAGTCTTTTGCAGTCTCCGACAGGTTTTCTTTCAGAATTGCCCTGTATTTAGCTCCATCCATCTTCCCATCAACTCTGACCAGCTTCCCTGTCCCTGCTGAAGAAAAGCATCCCCACAGCATGATGCTGCCACCACCATGTTTCACAGTGGGGATGGTGTGTTCAGGGTGATGAGCAGTGTTATGTTTCCGCCACACATAACGCTTTGCAATTAGGCCAAAAAGTTCAACTTTGTTCTCATCTGACCAGAGCACCTTCTTTCACGTGTTTGCTCAGATTCTCCCACCTGAGCTGTGGATTTCTGCAGCTCCTCCAGAGTGACCATGGGCCTCTTGGCCGCTTCTCTGGCATTTATTAAAGTAGCACAGTACCACAGAACATGTTTTTAAAGACAAGCACACACACGCACAAGAAGAGAAAGGCTTAAGTAAGCATGATGCTTAACCAGATCCAGACAGTTGTACCCCGGAGCTGTGTCGAGGGTGGGGACTGTCATAATCAACTTAAGCAGCCATAGCCAGACAATTATGATCATAAATGATATTGTAATCCCCATTCTTTAACCATTAAGGAAAAGGTATCATCCTATCAAAAAATGCATGAAGACAGACCTTTTAATTACACATTTGAGAAATAACCTGTTAAGTTAAATCAGCAAATAAACGGTTTAAATAATAAAACCCAGACAGACAGTGACCATCTGTTTCAACAGAGAGAGTGATAATGGAGCCACAGCCGCGCTGCAGGATTGCCTTAATGAAGTTCTATGACGGCAGATTTGGAGTCTTTATTAAGGGTGTATGTGGTTTTCCTGTGTGTAGGTCCAGGACTTTGGGACACATTATGTTTCTTTTGTTATGTGTACTTATTTAACTACGATTACTTTTGTGTCTCTAGGGTCAATTTTTAATTCAAAGCTTTTTTTTGTTATTTGAAGGGGTTGGAAGCTTTACTGTGCATTTAGGCATGGATTTTATTGTTTACACCCCAGACACCAGTTCAACCTCCAACTGAAAATTCATAAAAAGATGAATTATTACAATTTAAAATGTGATGAGCAAAAGTTTAAGTTAAATAACATTTGTGTAAAAATAATTTACACAATGTTACTAACAGTTTTTTTTTTTAAATTGGTGTCTTTGGTTACCAATGAGACACTGATGTGTGAAGGAAACAAGGTAAATATCAACTGAACAGAAAGTTTTTATTCAGCACCATTCACAGTCAGGCTGTAATTTTGTCAAGTAAGGCACAGCGTTTTATTCCAAAAATGTAAAATTCATCTCTGAATTTTATTAAACAGCATTGGTTCATGCAGGGGTTTGTTGGTCCAAGAATATCCGCTGTAAATATACACTGGTGTTAGTACCTGCTAAACAGGAAAAAAAAATGAACCAGTTAGAGAGTAAAGAGGTTTTTTAACCTCCACAGGGCCAAAAGTGCCCAAGGACAAAGAAACACCCAGATAAGCAATAATCTACAGAATCGATTTCTGAAATTTTCAATTTTATTTCTAGAATCTTGGGCACTTTTTTGCCAAGTGTTCCTAGTTCACACTGGCTAAGGGGACTTTTCTTTGTATTCCCCCTTCTTATCTGACACGCAAACAGCAAATGGGGCCCCAGGCACAGAAGCAGTCAATGGGGCCCCTGAAGAAACGTCTCACATGCGGTACTAAGAGAGATGGTGCAGTATAAGAGCTACACACAGAGTATTGATGAGGTAAAAGTGTCAGAATTCAGATGCTTCTGCTGTGCTAATAATAATAATAGTAATAGTTAGTAATAATAGTTATAGCTAATAACAATAATAGCTAACACTAATAGTTGCAAATAATTAAAGCATGTATCGTTAACTGTTTCTGTTGCACATTTTTATTTAGTCTGTGAAATAATCTGCACTTGTACACACATACAAGTCTACATACACAAGGGATGTGCAGGTTAATTAAAGAGGCTTGGATCAAATGACTGTGGTTCCTGTAATGCATGCTGATCATTAGCAAGCTGTATTACTAGGGGCAAACTAATATCAGAGTAAATCTATGGTAATAACCCACAAAGCCACAGACAATTTCTATGTCTGATTCCATTATCTTTCTCTGATGAATCAAATTTACAAAGCTCTGATGTTTGTCCTGAATAAACATTTAAACATGGCTAATGGGGAGGGAAGAGATTTACCGTTCTCAGGAGTACGCTATGTGTGGCTTCCCTCAGGTACTGTATTTCACAGCCTGTTGAGGGAACGTTAACTTATTAAACTCAAGGGAAAACCTGTCATTATCAGCTATTGACCACAGCCACAGAGGTGATAATTAATTCAGTAACAAAACTTTACAAGCATCCTTATGTGTGGATCTATAACTGCATCTATAACCTCAGGCAGTAGCTTTGATGCCTCGCTACCCAGTCAGTCGGTGACTTAACAGGAAACATTTTTGTACGATGTGCAACCTTGAATGCCTAATAGTCTAAGAATAAACTGAAGGAAGCTTTAGAGATAACCAAACAAATATTTACTGGACTAGTTTGTTTGTGTATGTGTACGAATATTACAGTCTTGTATCTGGGTTTCCTTTCCCTAAGTTAGTCAAATCGTGGCTGTGGATGTTGTGGGTACTGAAAATATACACTGAAAATGTGAGTAAATTAGGTACTTTCAATCACTTCTTATTTTCCAAATAGCAAAGGGTATATTATGTTACCTTAACAGATCAGATGAAATAGGCTTACAACACAGGATGTTAAGCAAACGTTGGATTCAAATATGCCATATTGCCTTAATTTCTCCACATACTGAAGGACACATTTTGGTCATATGCTAGCAACCATGTCCTCAGATACCCAAAATATAATGCAGAAACAACATTGTCTTTTTTGAGCTCATAGTTACAATCGAATATCCTGCTGAAACATTAACTTGATTGGTAATGACATGTTTCCACATTCTCTATTTTCCTTTTGATTCCAATCTGTTGAATTAAAGCATTGCTGAGTTGCAAAACGTCTGCCGACCCTGAGCAATCACCCAAAGTAGCACGACCTCTCTGAGCCAATCAGCCTTAATCAGCAGGTACAAAGCTCCACTCCGCTCCCCAGACATGCTCCTTGAACCCCCCCGACAGCAAACCAAGGCCAGAGCATTCGCTGGTAATGGCCAGTTTGTTACATAATGCAAGCATGGAATCACTCCCTCGCTATGCTAAGTGTAGTGTCATGAATATAAACAGGTTAGCTGTAGGAGACGGAAAAAGGCTAGAATTATTTATCTAGGCCAAGAAGAGACTTTTAGAGCAAGGGGCTTCACTGCTGGACTACGTTCACTGCTGTAGGTTGAATAAAATTCTGCACGCTCCGAAGTGAATGAAAAGAAATGCCATAATTTAGCATAGCAGGAAATGCTAACTTATTCAGCCATGCAGAGCAGCATCACACAGCAGGAGAATATTTGCACAGTGTTGCCACTAGCGCTGCATGGTAAAGCTCTCTCGACTGTGCAGAGACCACACAGATATGTGAATTGGGGAGACAATTTGGTTAGAAAAGCAAGGGATTTAGGGAGCAGAATGTTCCAGAATGATCCAGAAGTGTAAACAAGTGCCATCATATTTCAAAGTGGCAGGTGAGCATGAAAAGGACAGTACATGCTCATACGCACATAAAAACAACAAAGCATTTATTGCCAGCCCTAAATCCTTCTGTAACACACGTCATGGTCTAAGAACTTGCTCTGTACAATATGTATTCTGGTATGAAGGACCATAGGGACCATAATATGCACAGCATATTTCTCTCAGACTTTACGATTCGTAATAAAGCATCTGAACACAAACAATATTCTTAAATCACTTTGATAAAGGAGAGCAATCTAAATATGCAACAGAACATAAAATTCTATGTGTCAGATGTTAAGTAGATGTAATTCATAACCCCTGATGTATATTTCAAGGCTAGGAGCTGGAGGTGTTGCCAGGATTTGTGAATGGGCCTGTCCCTTCAATATTTTATTTGCCTGTTTAGCAATACATTTTTACACAGTCCTATGGGTTTAGCGAACCAGTACGCGTGTACGTTTGTGTGTGTGTTAACCTGCATTATAGCTTGTGTGAATAAGTAATAATGACGAATGACTATAGTCCCCTGACAGATGGTAATAAAGAATCATTTATTCACGGCGGCCATGTTGAGCATTCTCCAACAACCACAATAAAACCTCAATAAAGCCAGAGCCTGGCGACATCATCTATCACCTTTCTACTGGCAACATTACCCTGGCATTGCCTCCAAGGCCGGCCTGCAAGGGTTATTATGGGATTGCACCCTCAGCCTTGTGTCCTCTTTGAAGCTTTTCCCCCATTCAGACAAATGTCTGTGGTCTGCTTCTCCAGCACTTACAGCTCCTTATAGACCACTTAGGTCATTTCACACCAGTAATGGGGCTAGTGGCCATTGAGCACTTTTCCTGACTCAGCATTTTTGGCTGACCATTGAGTTATCTGACAGGATAAACACTATTTGACCCTGGGTGGGACAAAGTGAACAGTCTGTGAGTTGCTGGTAAGTGTGTTTCCAAAGAATGGATATTTTTTATTAAGTGAGTGTTACGCCAGTCTCAATCGGATTTGGGAAAACAGCTCAGATCAGGTTTAAAGAAACAGGCTATGAATACAGATTAAGGTCAGATGAACTTGCTCAACAGACTGGAACTGTGTTTATACGTCTTAAGTGCTCTTAAT
>JAZGTI010004724.1:0-27296 GCA_036877585.1 Botia kubotai
AGTGGCATCACAGCTGTTGTGGTAATTCTTTGTTTTGAGTCAGTAAAACAGAACTTCTTTCAGTGTGTGCTGGCAGACGGATCTCGCTCCGAGCTCAACAGCTGCAGATCAGAGCTGCTCGGCAAAATACTTCAACAGGATTACTGCCACATTTACATTTATTCATTTATCCAGTTACATTTATGTATTTAGCAGATGATTTTATCCAAAGCGACTTACAGTGTACTGACTAAATTAAAAGGCTCATGTTTTACTTTAAATCTAATGTCATGGAAGTCTATGGAATGAACTCACTAATATACATTCTTACAACATTTGTGTGTGTGTGTAAGTGTTTGTGAGTGTTTGTGTGTGTATGTGTGTGTGTTTAAGTGTTTCTGAGTGTTTGTTTGTGTGTGTGTGTGTGTGTGTGTGTGTGTGTGTGTTTACGTGTTTCTGGGTGTTTGTGTGTGTGTGTGTTTGTGTTTCTCAGTGTTTGTGTGTGTGTGTGTTTAAGTGTTTCTGAGTGTTTGTGTGTGTGTGTGTTTAAGTGTTTCTGAGTGTTTGTGTGTGTGTGCGTCTGTGTGTGTGTTTAAGTGTTTGTGTGTGTGTGTGTGTGTGTGTGTGTACCTGCAGTCTGGCGTGTTCCTCCAGGAGCCTGTCATACTCTGCTGTGAGATTCTCTGACTGCTTCTTCATGGCCTTCACATCACTGTCTGCCTTCTGAAGAGCTGCACACAAGCAAACAGTTACAAACCAGAGAAATATTTCTGCCATGATTACAGCAGACACAATACACTGACAGACCTCAGACAACCAATCAGATCTTTAGATTCTCTTTCTGTACAAAGATCCTAAAATGTCCTCTGAGTTCCCTCACTGTAGGGTCATCAGAAGGGTTAAGCGATTTGTTTAAACCCTACTGTATAATACTGGCCATCAAAATGTACTCTGAGCTCATGTCAGCTGTTAGGAGTTTAAAGAGATTTGATGACTCATGTCAGATTCTTCCTCCCTGAGCCCTTAAATCCCAAAAGAATCTAAACCGTCCAATCGGTGAAGGGATAAACCTTCCCAAAACATCGAATGACAATAGTTAAATTTGAACCAAATATCAAATCGAGAAACCTGTTTTTTTCTGGTTTTAAAGCCAGAACTATGCAACTATTTATAAAAAATGATTTTAGCATGATTCAACATGCACACGCCAGCAAACGAGTGATTCAGAGACATGAAATACCTTTCTTAGTTGCGTCAAGTTCCTCCTTCAGTTGCCGGACCTCCTGGGTCAGAATCTTCTTCTCCTCCGCGTTACTCTTGACCTTCCCGCCCACCTCAGGCACCTCCACGCCCGCCTCCTGCAGTCTCTGCCCAAACACAGTCAGTCTCTCTGTTAGTCATATCAGCAGACGGGATGTGCTGTTATTTCTCCACAGCGTTATCTTAAAGTTCTGCCCCTTCCCCAGTTCCTCTAAAGGTCAAAGGTCATGACCATGTGTCATAAAAACTCTGAACGGTACATCCAAACCGACTGCAGTTACTTCAACAACATGTTCCTGGTATTATGAATAATTCATTTTGTCTTTGCTGTAACCTTTAATTTAACTAATAATAACAGACTCTTCCTCTGAAATGAATTTCCTAATGGCAATGCACAGATTACCGAATGAAGTTAATCAATAAGCATAAAGCGATTGTTGTGAACTCTCATTCAGCTCTGGCACAAGGTAACGCTTTACAATAAAATTCCATCTGTTAAAATGCGTAACTTTTGCCTCTTTGTCGCCATCTCTGTTTGAAACATAAAATTGCAGGTTATTTACCTACTTTTTTCTGTATTTTGAAATAATATGAAGTCAAACTGACATTTCCCGGGAAATCGGACCCGAAAGCTCAAATTTGACAAATAATGGAAGTGTATTTAATGAGCAAGAAGCTCTTAATAAATCTCCACAAAACACAATGCGAATAGACAACGAGACAACGATAGCAAAACTTAAACACGCCAGTGACGCTCTCGACGACCAGTAGCCAGCCAAATTCAAATAGTACAGGAAGCAATGCTTTGAATGAACCCGCCACACCACGCGCCGGGTCTTAGCAGTGCCCATACAACAGCCTTAACATGCAACATGATGTCAGAAGCGAGTTTAAACAGACCACATGACCCTTCGGAACTGACAACTTGATGATGTCATAAAGGCCCCATTAAAGTACTTGACGAGCAGAGTTTGTTTTCTTGCATTGATATTTTACGGATTTGATTTTTGATTTGTGAAACAGGAAATTGGGGCTCATCCCACAGTCCTTTGTTTACTAAAAACTGATTTTTGGAGCCTGTTTTCCTGCAAGAGTAAGACTGTAAATGTTAAATGTAAATATCTTCTAGAGGTTTCTTGGCAACTTTTATGAGCACACCAGCATGAACAACTGACTAAAAGCCACAAACGTCTCATTTTGATGACATGCGGTCTTTAAAGGCTGGTCTTGCGTCATTCTGAGCGTGCTAAACCCGGCAGTATGCTTGTAAACCTGCTGTATTCTCCTTCTGCTTACAAATGAACATCTCGTCAGCAGTATTGCGGTAAAGCTCGTCAAGGGTCATGGAAGTTCCTCATATGTGAAATGAGTCCCAGGAACCAGAAACCGTTAAACGTGACTGTGCAAATATTTTACCGCTGAACTGCCCGAGGCACAAAGCAATGGACATTCTGAAATGAGTCTTGCTTATATAATCTGAACAACAGAACATGAATGGGCGACTGTTTTAAATCTATTAAAACAGAAGGAGGTTATGTTCTGCCCCTGGGAAAAACAAGCTTTTGGATCAGGGTCATATGTTTTAGATGTGTACTGCAGAGACGACTCAAAAAATGTTAAATACAGCTGAAGATGAATATGCACAAAGCTCAAAAAACAGATTTAAATGGGACACAAAGCATGCAAATGCAAATGTATAAAACTATTTCATATCTCAATCATAATTAATTTGGAAATAAAGCTTAATTAACATTTCAAGCAGATCTGCTCCAAAACTAAAATGCTAAACGCGAGGAACACGGCTAATCCCTCAAGATCAGTGTCTTATTACCAAAGGAACCGTCTTGGCTAAGTGCCAAATTAATTATTAAAAATACATCCACTGTCACGTAACTAATTGCTGCAATAAAACCAGATTTTACGAAGCACATTCTTACAAAATTCATAATTCTTCTCACACTTGATTAAGTGTGAATGCGTTTTAACATCTGAGTCGGAATGACAATGATGGTCTGACCCGCAGTGAAGAGGGCAACTTTATTGTCAAACAAACAAAAGGCAGATTTTTAGACATAACAAACACACCTGTTTGGTTAGACATGAGCTTTGAGATTGCTAAAAGATGACTGACGCTTCTGTACAGACCAGAAGTTAGTGACATTTCTGACCAGAATCCAGAAAAGTCAATCAGAGAAGTCGTCTCTGTTGCCGTGGAAACAAAAATTCAGCAGTGACCGCCCACCCCCATAAAGCACTGTGTAAAAAACACCCTCTCCTTCATTTGCATACATAGTGTGTATAAATAAATAAATACTATAGTAACATGTTGTTTGGAATGGTCTTAAAGGCGAGAATACTTAAGAGTAACAGGTTGTTTTACACTAACGATCAACGATAAGTCAATAGTTAATCACGCGAGTTAATTACTGTATAATTAACATTGATTAATGTATAATGCCTCATGAAAGGAGCAGTTCGCATGATCTTGTATCACAATGTTTCTGAAATCCTTTCGTTAAATAAAACCACTTCTGAAACGACTGCAGCTAAATGTGTTTAACGTCGTGGGCAGCAAACATTCAGAAAGGTCGGGCAGGTCATCTCAGCCCGCTCAAGCTCAACCTGATCGCTTCTGAAGAGCAGAGCGGCCGAACGGACGCTCTGCCTGCGGGAGATTTACAGCGTCCAAATACATTTACTAAATTGAAATGCTTCACCATCTGTCATTCAGTACGGCTTGTGCTTTTGTTTATGGCTCTTTGTGGTCATACAATATCTGACAGACGTGAATTACTACTGTTTGTGTGTGTGTGTGTGTGTGTGTGTGTGTGAGTGTGTGTGTGTGTGTGAGTGTGTGTGTGTGAGTGAGTGTGTGTGTGAGTGAGTGTGTGTGAGAGAGTGTGTGAGAGAGTGTGTGAGAGAGTGTGTGAGAGAGTGTGTGTGTTTTTTTTTATGTAAAAAAGCAGAAAGGTTTCTGTGAGGGTTAGGTTTAGGGGATATAATATACAGTTTGTACAGTATAAAAGTCATTATGTCTATGGAAAGTTAAGCCCCATAAGGCAAAGAAACAAGTGTGTGTGGGGGACAACCACGTGTGCATGCTTCTGCTGCATGGGGTGACAGCACACAAAGATCCATGCGATGACTTACTGCACGTCAACGCTGTAATTGAGCCGGCCCTCACAGGGCACAGCCACAGGGCTTTCTGCATTACCCTTAACCTTGGGTTAAGGTCATTTTAAACGCTGAGTACAGATTCACACTTATATTTTTGACGGGGGATTAGCACTGTTTTTAACCCCGGGTTAGTAAACTCTCCTCTCTGAATCGTAGTGCAAGAATTTAGTGTGAAAACAAGCAACCAATCATTTTTCAATCATGAGATTAAATCATGAGATTAAACATTCATGCCGCTTAACAAAAAAGGTTAAAATGTTGAAAAATGAAGAGTTGAAATCTCAAAGGCAGGATTAATTATGAACAAAGTGAAAGAGTAAATATATATTTAAGCCGTTGATTAAGGTTGACAATGTGAAGCCTGACACAGGCAGACAACAGCCTGAAATAACATCATTACAAAACATCTATAACCAATGTACAGAAGAACTATAGGCCTGAAGATCAGATCTATAGTTCTTCTGTACATTGGTTATATATTATTTAGCTGATGCTACTTAGCTAATGTGGCTCAAGTCTAGCTTTGGATCCCTCAAAGCAAATGAGTTTCTTAATAAATGTTTGTTTCGTCATTTAAATGCTGATCAAATATTGATCTTAACATTGATCGAATGAAATACAAATATTATTTTTGACATTATATGAAATTCTGCCCTCTACAGTTATAAGTCTGGAGTTTGTTTTCTACAGTCTGGCCACGAGTTTAGTGACCCATTTTCAGTGATGTGCTGGTGTTCTGCATTTCTCAGAGGAAACCAGAGATGGAGAGTAATTACTAAACCAGAGCGACTTATGAGGACTGAAGTTAAAGCATCACAATGAAGTGCCGTTTGGGTTAACAACAGAAACATGTTAGCAGTCATTAACCAAGTTAAGAAGTTCTGTACTGTGTCTCAGTATCTCTCTCACCTCCTTCAGCTTCTCGTTCTCCTCCATGTACTTCTTTGCAGCATCGTTCGCTCCCTCGGCCTGCTTCTTGAAGGCTTCATTAGAAGCCATCAGTGAGGCCTGCTGGGACAACAGAGTGGCCAAACGTCTCAACAGCCTGAAAAAAGAAAAGCAACAATTTACTACAAACAAGTGCATTTACTGAACAGACCGCGCGTCACAGCTCGTCACAGTAGCCTGTGTGTGATTATGCATAGTGCAGTCAGGCTGATTTTGGCATGGTGTGTAACCGCACTTTCAATTTGAAATATATTTCAAGAAATTTGACATTAACAGGAACTTTAACTAGAAGGATGCTGAAGAAGCTTTTTAGTATGTTAATAAAAACAAAACAGGTGAAACGCAGTCCTGTTTTTTTACCTGCTTTTACAATTTAACTATATAAAACTACAGAAGTTAAAATGAATCTGGTTTTACATATTATAGAGAAAAGAAATGAATACAGGTTTGGAACAGACATGAGGATGAATAAATGATTTGCTTGGTGAACTAAATTTTACTGCTTTTACTGTACTAATTTTACTAATCTAATGCTTTAATATTTAACAGCAATAAGAGCTTTGAGAATATGTTGATGTTGATTTAAAAACAGCATTCCTGAATCTCCGTCTTGAAACAGTCGAAACTGAGCCTGCAAGCCTTTAGGACATTTCAAAAACAGAACGGTCCAAATGCACAAAACAGGTCCGAGATTGAGTTACGTACATGACTTCCCAAAGGCACAAAACACTTCTAAGAAACAGCCATGTGTTTTAATCACCTCTGACGCCAGCACGACAAAAATCAGCATAAACAAATGACTCACTCAACCATAAGCAAATATAATAATGGAATAACTTAAAACCAATGCATAACTTGGGTCAGGTTTCTGACCTAATGTGGTCGGTCTTTTAAAATTAGCTTTTGAACGCCAACCGTTTAAATAATAAACTGAACTCAATAAACAGAGAGAAGCAAGGCTGTGATATTTAAAGTGTGCAAGTTTTATTCCAACGGGCACGAGCTGTAGGCGTCAGATTGATATTTACGCCTACACGTGTAAGAATTTAGGGTTTTAAAGATGGCTGTCATGACCAGGATGGGTTTGGTGGGGTTAACCATAAAGAGCCACAACTTGCATATATGCAAGCTAAGAGATACCCTAGTCAAACATCCTCTGTGTGGTTTCCAAGTGACCTAAGGTGACCTTCATCTACTTTAACCTGTTCGGTACAAATAAAAAACATTTTTATTCACCAAATATATACATGCACAAGGAATTTCTGCTGGTGCAAGTTGTAGCCGTTTCCCAAAATCTGAACAGAAAAACCAACAAAAAGAAAAATAGTCTAGTCAATTTAGTTATTTATTATTCATTATGTAATTATCTATGAATAAATATTTTTATTTACCACCTAAAACAAACAGAATCATCCTGTCCAGACAGAAGAATTATTTAAATCAAACTCAGCATAATAAATTATAGCATGCAAAACACTACCAATAAATATAAACCCTTTTAAAATTTAAAATCTATGTTAAATCTATTTAAAATAAGTGGTAAAATGTCATTTATTTATTCTTTTGATTTGGGTGAAAAGTATGACCTGAATATTTGTGAGATTCACCCAATAGATAAAAAATGTAACCGTGCAATAATAATAAAAAGTGTCTTATGACTATCTAATTAAAATTGCCATTTTTTTACATTTATGACGGCTACTTATAATACGATGACATCAGAGGCAAAGGTACAGAACTGCGATTTCCGGAATGCGTTAACAGGTCGGTTTTAGCTTGGAATTACGTAGAAAAGGTTGCGTGGCAACCACAACCTTCCAGCACCGCTGTAGCGCAGGTCAAACTGTCATGGGTCTCTTCAGTTCCACACGCCTGCTGCAGGGGTGCGAGAGCTGCGTTTCGTAACAGGAGTCATGACCTTTGAGCCAGTTGGAATGCCATGTACATGGGCTAAATATAACCCCAGTCATCAGTCACTCGATCACATGTCCTGCACCTGCCTGCATGATTACGAAAATGACACCCAGATCTGCAGTCAGGGTAAGCAGCATCAGTAATGAATGTAGTAACCATACGTTAGAGTATAAATAACGTGCCATTCAGAGAAACCTGGTTAAACCCCTCTAAGGGAAAACTATGCAGACTAGATACCCAAGCTGGGAGACTCTGGTTAGTTATGCACCATAGGAAGAGACGAAACGGCCAATCGGGTCGCAGGAAGAAAAGTATCGGTGTGATTTATGAATGGAAACAGTGTCGGGGGACACCCTGCCAGGATCAGCAGGAGATTCCTTCCATATCTTCTGTAATACACCAACATATTGTCTACTGTATCCTGTACTGTATCTGTCTGCGTTACATACAACACATTCATACCTTTCATAACTTTAAATAAAGACACTGTCTCCAATGAGTTGAGGACATAAGCCATAACAATGCCAGTGGACCCAGTAAGTTATGTGGTAAGCGTGTGATGCAAATAGCACAAGAGTGACTGTCTGTTGAGTACTTCACATTCAGCGACATTTGAGGGACAAGAGTCCGTCCCACTAACTTCCTCTGATAGTTTAAAGCTGTTACATGTGATCTGAGAGTCAGTGAGGTCATTAACTGAAGGAGTGACTGAGGCTGTTAACACTCGCTCTCTAAAAATGTATTATTAAATGTAGATATATCAGAATATCAACAATTTTATGAAGATCGAGTAGTGGACAAAACTCAGAACAGAAGCTGGGTCTCAATGTTCCTATAAGCCTTTTGGGGAATTTGCACTACAGAGGAACCCAAAGACCCTGATGAGTGTCAGAGTGATGCTCTGTTTTCATGTTCAGCTCAGAAATCTACTAGGTGCCATTGACTAAAAGACAATCTAACGGTGAAACTGTTTTACTGGAGCCAAAGATTCATGGGCAGAGAAACATGCTGTGTTGAGCAAAATACAGAAACAAGACAAACTAGTGAGGGCGAAAGTGAAAGAGGACTGAGAACCGAGAATCAGTTCTTATTCAGAACCAGATTCATGTTTAAATAAATACGAAACCAATGATTATAACTTTCGGTTCTGCTAACGGTTCTTGAATGTGCAATCTTCTGTCGCCGTTGACGAGAAAATGTACCGAAAATACTTTCTATACTACTGTTCAGTCTGGTTCCCGCATGAATGAATCTTAACAGCTGGTTCATCACAAAGAAACAGAAGCACTCACAAACACAGCAGCAAAGCAAAGCCAGCGATGTACTCGTTCCTCTGAGCTCTGAAGAGTTTCATGTGAATGTGCTCGACGGCTACCGGGTTGTTGCTTAGATCCACCTTCTCCGTCACACTGTATTTCCTCACTTCTCTGAAGGCATCTGTGAAAACATTCATTTATATATTTATATATCTCTTCTCATTCTACCAACACAAAACTCTTTCAGACAAATAAATCTGTTTCGGTCTATTAAAATGAATGCGTGTAATTCATAAAATTGAAATTTAGATTTTCAAACCCCATCAAATCAGAATTGGAGCTTTGTGGCTTTAGGTCATGTAGTTCACTTAGCTTTGAGATAATATGCTAGTGTGTTAAAAAAAAATGTTGGTCAAATCAACATTAATCACAGGTGTAGACATTTGAAATTTTCTCTTCTTACAAAAAAATTGATCAATCATCTTGCAGTTTCACAATTCTGCTCAATCGAATGCTTATTAGCCTTTAATAATACTTATTAACTGTTTGTTTGTCACTTAACTCAATTTAGTTCAGTTATTCCACTGATTTAAATGATACAAAGAATCTAGTTAGCTAACACAGACAAGATTTGGTGTTTATTCATTCTGGTCATTTTAACTTGGAAGCATCAGTAAGAATGGGCTGGATCAATATGTTTTACATCATATCTAAAACACAGTAAAACTGTGATTATGAATTTATGACTTCAACAAACAATATTGTGTGTTTGATTTTATGCCAGGGTGTTGGCGCTTTATTTGACTCTAACATAATTCGGCACAATTAAAAAAATTAATTCTGGGCTTTTGAAAGGGTTTAATGCGGCGGGGGGGTTTCAAGCTCACCTACGAGGAGGAAGACGAGGATACAAATGATAACGATGAAGGCCGTGTTTCCGTACGTCGTGATGACAGTGACCAGCCGAGATTTGAAAAACTTACTCCATCTAGAAAAGATATCATGATAATGTAATACAGCAACAACAGCCTGATAAACAGAGGGCGAAGGGACAGTATGATAAGATTACTCAACAACACCACAGAACAAACAACGTGAATTAAAGTTCTTTCATATGCTGATAAAGAGGCATCGGAAGGAATAACAAGCCAGTATTTCTCTTCTTTAAAACAGTCGTCACAGGCTCATTTTCTACACTTTTTTTGTGATTCCAGGAACTTGGTTGTTTACGCAGCTTCCTACCCATATATAACAAACCATCCTTTACATCAATTGCAAGATCACGTGAATCCCAAATTTAAAGAATTACATCTGGTTTCAGAATAACAGACGCGTCAAGCAGAATTCAGATTATCCTGAAAGCAGTGACATCTAAACATCCAGCTCAGTAACAATCAGAATCATTCAGTTTTAGGGCTTAAGGAAAACAACGCTGTCGTTCAATAACTACACAGAACATCAGTTAGTAAATGTTCCTAGAGCTTTTCTGAAACAAAAGGCCTTCAGTAAATGAGCTAAACAAATCAAAATCGAGACTAGAGCTTTCAGAGTTCTACTAGAGCTTTTCGGAGTCTATAAAGTCTCTTAAAACGTTTTTTACAACACATAAACTTTAAAGGTGTAATTCCTGTTAAGTTACAGAGTTACTAAGACTACATTAGTTTAAATGGGTGTGGACTTAAAGCTGCAATGTGTAACTTTCACCTCTCTGTCGCCACCTCTGTTTGAAACATAACATTGCAGCTTACTTTAAGTCAAAGTCAAATGAAGCCAAACTGACATTTCCTGGACCAGACAGCTGAAATTACAAATCATTGTTCCTCACGATTATATGTCTATAAGCCTTTTGGGGAATTTTCACTACAGAGGAACCATGCTTTGGATAAAAGCGCCTGTCAAATGCCTAAATGTAAATGTAAAATTATTATAAACTTACTGTTGTGAATCTGGGTAAGCTAATAAGATTGTGTTGGACACCGATCTGTCATATTCTTGCTAAATAACAGATTTTCGTTTATTTTAAACCATCAAAAAGATACGGATTGCAGCTTTAACAGAATTAAATTGTAACTAGTTCTACCACCATGTGCTTTGTATAAAGATGGTATACGGCAGGTTCATTAACCTGCCGAAAGACACTCACCGTTTTGGGGAGATGAAAGGAACACACAGCAGTAACACAGCAAATACTTCGGCATACAGAAACGTAGCCACGGCAGTCCACTGAAGACTCATGGCAGCAATCTGCTAACCTGTGAGAACATATCAGCACTGATCAATCAAAATGATTAATGGCAGGTCCTGATCAATCCACAGACCCTGTCAACATAACTTAAAAACACAATCTGCACAAGGTTAGGGGGAATGAATTTCAACAAGAACTAAATGCTTAAAACACAGCAAACTGCAAAGGCAGATGTGGTGATCTGATGACCCTGCTGATCATCAGACCAACAGCACCATCTCTTGTCTGCTGTAGAAAACCATCAGACGTAAGAGAAATCCATCTACGAGGCCTCTGCAAATCCTGCGCCATGATCAAAAGTCACTGTATCTCTACTGTTGGGAAAAGATACTTCCGTTTTTGTTCTCCAAATTCTGCAGTGATTCTTCCAATGCGAAAACATTCACAACAGACAAGAACAAGTCTCCATATATTCAAGAAGTGACAATTCAGGACGGACCAGTTGTTAATATACTGATGGAATTAAAAAGTGGAACCGCCTAGACAAAGAGGCATAAAATATGATTGTATAGGAGGTGTGGAATGAATATCTATCAATAGAGCTTATGAATTTAATACATTCATCATGAAGAATTGATCTCAAGCAAGAAAACATTCCGATTTAAACTTCTAGATAAGGATAAACTATCTATAAATATAACAAGAGAACTTAGATTTGTAAATAACACAGACATATGAGGAAAGAGTTTTTAGGGCGATAATATGTACCAGCAAATTCGCTGTCAATTTTAACGCAGTGCATGTCAACAGTATGACGCTATAAGACGTGCTAATCACGGCTTACGATAAAAAGGACAAACACACGATTAACAACTTACAGAGTCAGACGAAAAAGCCAAATCAGTCACGAAAAGAGGCGCAAGAATCTGTCAAAACTTATGCTGTTGCCTAATTCCACTTGTTCCTTTCTGTTTCCGGTATGCGTGCCAACTCATGCGAACGACGGCATGATAACTTCCGGTGTCAAAGCAGCGAAACGTCATGTTAACGTAAAAGTCTCTAAAATTATTAAATAAATAAACACAAAAAAAAACTAATAAATAACTACAGTCAACATGGCCGATTCAAAACAAAATGTTTATTCATAACACATAAAACCATATGACAATAAGTAATCGTCTAAAGTAAATAAACGATTACAGTGATGTAATATCAAACAAGTATAAACACGAGTATTTATATATTATTTATATAACAACGAAAGTATATTTTAAGAGGTTGGTTAAAGCATTTGATTTCACTGGAGGATTTTGGACAGATAAACCCATTGACTGACCCGCAGAGGGCGCTGCAGAGCCAGTGAAAATACATAAAAACTCAGATAAACAGACAGGAACACAGATATGCGATTTTTTAAAGCACTTCAGTTTGTAAATTAGTAAACTACAGTGTTTAATATATATATATATATATATATATAATATTCAGTCAGTCACAATCTAACTGGGAATGGAAAACATTAGTGAGGTATGTAATGAGATAAAGCCAGTCAGCCAAGTTTGGTTCAGAAGTTCCATCATACAGAACAGAGTTTAATACAGTCAGCCTAACAAAGGCACTTGAAACATAACCCTCATCTTCTGCTTTAGGAAATGGAACAGTTCAGGAACAGTTCTGAAGGCACTTCAGGAACAGTTCTGTTCCTGGCTCTTCTCATAGACGTAGATGTTTCATTTATCAGTTTCCTTTCTTCTGTCCTGAGGACCTGGGACTGACACAGAGGGTTGAGGGAGAAGGGGAAGAACAGATTATACCGTTAAAATAGAAATAAATGGAGCACAATTCACAATTTATCGTTATATATATCTCTGGTCTATATGTACAGTCGGTGTGATTTTGTCGAGACACAGACCTTTAAAATTCTTGTCAATATTTCTGTCAAAAGAAAACAGTCCTAACCTTAATCCTGCCTATAACCTAAACTAACTGACCCCTAAAACCAAAGGGAAATTACATCTCAATAACTATCACAAGCCCGCTAACCCAGTCGGAAACCTAAACCTAACATTGACACGTCCTAACCGAACCCTACAATCTGATTGGCTGACAGTAACGTTGTTCCAAGACTAACAATGTTAATTCAGGAACCCAACTTGGAACAATCATGGTGACCCTATGCATACGTGGACCAGTTCACATTATTGAAGTCTGTGTTTGTTCCCAGTACACATTAAGCAATTAAATATGTTCGTATAATATTTACACAAGATGTGCATTCACACTCACTTGTAAGATCAAAGTAGTTCGCTTCAGTTAGTAGTTAGTGTGCTCACCCATGCATTGTGCAAAACCACTTCTAATAACCTGCTCTGGTTGATGTCAGCATGTGCCCCAAAAAGACAAACATTTGACAAGACAAACAAGACAAACGATTTGAACACAACCATAGATGTGTTTTGATAAGCCAGAAACCACAGCGAGAACACAACCAGCTAATCAAGTTCCTAACCGAAGATGACTAACCTACGGCAAAACTTGCTTTTTTATTTTAAATGAGTTAAAGTACATTTATCTTAAAGAAAATATTACAGAGAAGCAAACATTACGCGTACACGTGTTTATTTGCTAACTAACTCACCTTCTAAGTCTCACTTTACAGAACATGACCTGGTTAGATTTCCCTCCAAAAAACAAAACAGAAGCTAATGTTTTTCATACTGTTTTTGAACTGAGATTGATTTCTGTATATTTTGTGTCGTTGTTTTTTGCAGGCACCCACATACAAGATTGACTTCTGAGGTTCATATAAGAAACAGAAACTCTGTTCTCTATTCCATGTTTATTGGTAACCTCAAGAAAGAGGCTATAAGAAATCAGCCATCAGAGGCAGAACTTCCCACAGACTATTTACAATATTCGTCATAGTGCCAAAGACAGAGTTTAACGAAGGTTGTACTTTGATTTATAATCTGTTATAAAAAAAACTTTGCAGTCTCATTTTTACTCTGATGACATGTTGACAGTTGTCACAGAACATAAAATATAATCTCAACTGGACATGTGCAATGTTTTGTGTTTATACATTAAATTGTCTACATCAGGTTATCAAAATCAAATCCATTTACCAAACAAGGAAAAAAAACATAGACATTATCTTCAGTTTACACGGTATAGCTGAATTTCCCAGAATGCATTTCTTTTATTCACGGAAAATGCTTCCATGTTTTGAAACCTAGTATTGATGATGATATATCGGGTCTTCTGTGGGCCATGTTCTGACATACAACCGTGTGCTTGTCAATAATCATTGTAAAATCTCCCATAAACAAACATGACAGATTTACATGAATGAGAGCATCACACATAGGCGTCCTGTCTCAGAATATGGCTTATAGTAAATTCTTTGCCCAAACACACACACATACACTCATACATCTATAACATATATATGTATATACTGTATATAACCACACACACACAATCACTGTAGCTGCCTGAGGCCTTGGCTCTTTAGTTTTAGACAATCACAAAACACATTAAAAACATAATAATGATGTTTACAGTATTGATAATCAACTTGAGCCTCTTTCAAACCACTAATGCTACAAATCCAAATTTCAATCAACGTGACACGGCATTTATAACTCATTTTACTTCTGTGATTTGACATTTTACATATTTCCAGGTAAAGCAGGATGTGAATGTAAACTCATAAATGAGGACAGGACTAGATCGAGTGGGCAGTGAGTGATTCATGGGCAAAAAAAACTCAATGCAAGTTTTGCAGTCAAAACACAAAGAGCACCTGCTTTTGAGGAGCTTCGGATTGTGCACAATAACAGCAGGAATGTGTGTTAAAAAAGTAAGTAAGGTCAGTTTTGAGTTTGTTTAAAAAACTAAAAAAAAAAGAGCAGTGCCAATGAAAAGCAGCCTTGACAGCTTTTGAAACATCCCCCCAAAAAAATCAAAGGAAAATCATGTTTCTTCATCCAGAGTGGTGAAGAAACCAAGTAAATTCTGCCATTCTGTTTAGAATTAAGCAGCGCTAAACCACGTCTTTTAAAAATTACACATACTTGCAATTTATCCCTTTAACAGCAAGCTAGTTTAACCAAAACCTTCATTTACTTACTCAACCCATAACATGTGATCCATCACCTTCTGATCACCAAACATATTGTAAGTGTCCTGGTAAATGTATTTACAACTTTTAAAAAAAATTAAATACAAATATTTATCTTAAATTAGTATGTGCTCTCAAAATGTGTGGGGATTTACCGAGAACAGTTTTGGCATATGTATATCAAATATTTGGACAAAATCATCTGTAAAATACATAAGATAAATTGTGATTCATTTTTTGCATCATAAAAACAAGATATAATATTTTGATATTTTTACAGTGTAAAGAACTACATGAACATTGGTAACTACCATTCAGTCACAAACTGATTAAAAAGGCACAGCGATAACCATTCGCTGGTTAAGCAAAAGTAGTCCCCCTTAGACAAAGACACGGGCGTATGCACACATGGAAGAAACAGCCTTCATAAAAGTACTAGTTAGTTGACTGGGCTAGCCAGCTCTCGAACAGAAAAGGCGATAAGGGAAGATAAGAAGGGTGATAAAGCAAGAGTTGAATGAGTCCTCAATCCAATATGCAAATAAGTGATTGCTCATCAAATATTTCACTGGTTCTGGGGTAAGCCATTCTTCAGCTTTAAAAGACTTACAGTAAGTGACATAAGATTTCAGACATTTATAAATGACATTATAACAGTACTAATGTAGCATGTTATCGATTAGTGTTTATTTGAATCATCACGTTGCATTCTGGGTCAGAGGACTCGCAGAGATTAGCGTTTGAGATTAACTGTAAACCTTTAATTATATGAGATACAACTTGAACATTACAACTGACATTAAACATCCCTCTTTCTCTGGATTCTTGTAATATGGGGTTTCTTGAAAGCCTTCCACTGTTATTATAACATTTTAGAATGACTCACTATGAGACTAAACTCAAAGTATCACAGCTGAAGTTACGAATCAAACGCTCTCCACACAAAATGAGGTATTGCCATGTTATTCTACCTCCGTACACTCTATAACTGTAAACACGATAAACATTCATGATCAGATTATCAGCATTATTGTTTTCTGTCTACCGTACAGAAGAAAACGGTTTTGGCAAAAGACTTCAGTCACCAGCACTGAGTGAATCTCACGAAACCTGTCAAAAATTCACCCCCAAATGAAAACAAAGTATGCTATGTGGTATAATAATGTATTGATATATATTAAAAATACTACAGTTATTATATTAAAATAAAATCATGTAAGGAAAATTATTAAGATTTTTTATTAAGATTCCCCTCATTACTGTAATGTGAATATATATGTTAGTATTTGTTGTACTGAATTTAAAGCTGCAATCTGTGACTTTTGCCTCTCTATCGCCATCTCTGTCTGAAACCTAAAATTGCGAGTTACTTGTGGAGCTTTCTTAACATTGACTTGCAGAGGTATTTTCTTAACTTTTGCATTAGGTAATAGAAACAGAAGGAGGGGGTACACATTCCTTATTGTTTTCTCTTCATTTTGGGGTGCACTTCATAGATGTCATGAGATTTAGTCACTCGTTTTAACTCCACCCAGCCCAACACGTTTTTCTGCTCAATAACAGACAGGTTATGTTCACATCAAACTCTCCCTAAAGACCGAAGCCAGCAGAGCTATCGAACAGGAAAAATGCTGTTTAAGGCAAACAGGAGAGGAGATGCAGAACCGATATGCCTAATGGATGTGAAAATCTCACAGTCTGTTTTTTGGTATAAAAAAAAAAACAATCTACAACCCACAGAAACCTTAATCTTCAGAAACCTAAACCTTAAAAGTGTTCCTGTAGCTCAGTCGGTAGAGCTTTGCGTTAGCAGCGCAAAGGTTGTGGGTTCGATTCCATTACTGACAAAATGTTTAACTTGAATATACTGTAAGTCGCTTTGGATAAAAGCGTCTGCCAAATGCATAAATGTAAATGTAATCTGCAGCTCTCTGGTTTGTGCTTTCAAAACAACAATTTAACTGGAAAACTGAAGGGCCACGTTCACGAACGACCCGGCCTGGACGCTCGAGGAACTCTGCTGGAACACCAGATGGTTTCATGTTCACAGAAGAACCACGGCCCACCAATCATACAGCTTTATAACACAACAGCTTCAAAATAGCAGAACCCACAGAACCCGCAGCAGCAGGGTTCCAGCAGACAGACAGACAGACACAGAACACAGAAGCAGAGAGTGTTAGGACTTCCAGAGAGGAGAGCCATTAATGGGACTGAAGCAGGAGGAGGTGTGTTGGGGACACAGAGGAGATGCCGGTACGTGGCTCATTTTATTTCACTTGACCAGCACTGACTTCGGGAGGAAAGCATCCAGTTCCGAGTCTTCTCCTTTACTGGGGTCTGATGAAGCTGTGCTGGTGTTGGAGGTGCTGGTGTTTGGTTTGGGGAGACTGTACATGTAGACGGCTCCTATGACCAAACCTGCGCCCAAGGTGAACATCAAGTCCACGTGGAAACCGAAGAGGTAGATGGAGGTGATAGTAGACACGATGATGGAAAAAGAGGTGGCGAAGCCTTTGAGGATGTTGTCTGCGTATTTTACAACTACTGCCACCAGGAGGCCACCAAAAGCCTGGTTGAAGATCACGCCCCACACCAGGGGTGTGTAGCCAAACAGGAAACCCTTCTGAGAGATGGCAGCTCCATCGTTCCACCACATGCCGAGAAGACCCAAAAGAGTTCCAAAGATTCCGAGCTGCACGTTCCTCAACCACACCGAGGCCGAGCTGCCCTTCAAGATCTTCTCGAAGTAAACGCCGGCGAACCCGGAAGACAAGCAGGACACCACCACCGACACCAGGCCTTTGAAGTAGCTCTGGTTGGGGCTGGTGAGAGTCTCCTTCTGTTTTCCACCTTCCTGCTGCACCTGGACGATCGCCACGCCGGCAAACAGCAGCATCAGAGAGACCCACTGGACTTTGGAGAGGCTTTTCCGAAGCATGAGTACGGAAAACAAGGCTGTGGTCAAGATCTTCAGCTGATATGTGACCTACAGAAAAAGAGAGACCGGGATTGTGAATATGATGGAAATGGGTGATATAAGATTATGATTATGCTGATGATTAAGCAGAGAGAACAGAGGTGTGGGCGGAGTCACCTGGAATGTGGCTGCTGGGAGGTTGGAAATGGCCACATACTGCAGGTTGTTCTGTAAAGTGTAGATGAGCGACGGAACCGCTAACTTCAGTGTGTCTGAATACTGGACGGCTATAGAGTCGTACAGTAACGTTACAAAGTTCTTCACATTACCTATATAACAAAAAAGAATCATACACTTACTATTGCAAGACATTCCCAAAATATCCTGCGTTCCACAGAAAAAGACATACAGGTTTGGAACGACATGAGATTGAGTAAATGATGGAAACTTTTCATTTTTGGGTGACTTATCCCTTTAAGTTCCTTAACTATATAATCGATTGTTTCCATCTCATACACTGTGCTAATTCTGTCTCGTTTCACTCCACAGTCTCCTCTTTTTGATCACATTAAATTAATTAAGAAATCTAAATAATAACCCTGATTCCATGCTGTAATCCGTCATCTTTGCTTTGACGTGAACTGTGATAGTGAACAGTGTTGTGTAAATACAGAGCACCTCTCTTCTGTAGCAGGATGATAACCAGACAGGTGAAAACCTTCAGAACTTCAGCCATGACCACAGCTGAGGTGCTAAAGAAATGGTCTCCCGGCAACGTGCGCACGTATCGAATGCTGAGGATGAGCGACGCATTCTGAATCACCAGAATGGCCAGACTGATGTACTTCAACTTCTTGTTAACTGTATGGGACAAAAGCAGGAGATTATGTAACGATTTTAAATCATGTTTTATTTAACAACTAACAAAATCTTACAGTAACACACTCACACTTGAAGTCTACAGGACAAGACCAGAGGAAAACATTCTGTCATCAATTAAATTTTAAAAACACTGATGGATAATTTAAAGTGTTTGGTGATTAAAAATAAGGTAAACAATAACACGTCTGTTATGCAAACAACTGACCTGGTCTCAATGTTCCACTGTTCATATATTTAACAAAATATATTAAATACATATATATATGCTGCTTATCCTGTCTCTAGCGCCAGATCTATTCCTACTCTGAAATTTAGCTTACAAAAAAAGTAACATTTGTTGGCTCTTATACATGTTAAATGCTCTATTTGTAGGTAAAGCATTTAACTTTGTCCTAACTGTGTCATTTAACTGTGTCTATAGCACTTATTCACTGTTGCCTCTTATTGTAGTTGAAGTTGCTTCCTTGTCCTCATTTGTAAGTCGCTTTGGAAAAAAGCGTCAGACTAAATGAAAACTTTGGATGAAAGCTAATGTCTGCCTCATGAATTCATGTAAATGTATCGAGTTGTTCAATTTAGAAGTTTTCTATAGTAAAGAAAAGCTGAAATAAGAGACGTGAATGACGATTAGAGGGGAAATGGGACGTTACTGTAGTACAGCAGAATTTGGTAACTGACAGCACGTCAGCATGTAAACATTTTATTATTTCTTTAAAGAGACCGTGATTTTACATGCTTAAATACTTGTAAAGTGTTGAAGAGCCGAAAGTATCAAATCTGAAAAACTGCACTGGGACGTCTCTGACAGACGTCAGCAGCGAGGCAGTTTTACACTCTTCTGAATGACGCTAGTCAGTGTTTAGCTCCTTCAGGAGACTCTGGCAGGAGAGGTGTGTTTGTTCAAGCCAAAGGAGACGCCCCTCTCTACAGACGCTTCATTCATTCATTCACACGGATGCGTGATATAAAACAACTTTTCTGGCAAACACGCCAACCAGGACGCAGGCAGTTTAACAGGTTATTCATTTGTTAACATTTCTACGCCAATTCCAATTCATGTATTAATGCAGTTCAACTTTTATCGTTTTAAAATGGTAATAAATAAGATTTAAAACACAAGCTTAAAGCTAGAAATACAACAAACATTTACAGATTTAAAAAAACTCTTTCATAGTATTTAATGTCATGCTGCGTGAATATTAGAACGGATGAGGAAATGGGCTGACTAACCACGGCAGATTTTACATAAAGGCGAGTCTGAAGTGTACAGAGAGCTGGAGAACAATACAAACATGTTATAATAAGGAGCTGTGAACTTGTTTTGCCGGTTTTTTAGCGCACTGGAGTCTTTTGTTGCTATAAGAACTGCACTGAACTGACTGCAGTCCCACCCAAAACGTCTCTTCTGTTTTATTCTGAATGAGACATTACCAAACATCTGCTGCCACAGCATCACTTCATGTTAGCTGGTGAATTCTGTCACATAACAACTTATGTCACATAAGTAATTATGACAGGGGAAATGAATGGCTCCACGGGTAACATGTATATAGGGAAAGCAGGTGTCTTTGTACAACACATTTTATAGGCAATGAACACTCAATATGTTTACATAAGCAAACAACTGACAAGACAGTTGAAACAAGGAGGTTGAGTACGCAAACAAAGAGAGTAAGAATGCATATTTAAAAACCAATCACAAACTTTAAGCATGAAGAATGCTGTGGAATTTCCTTATCTGTTTTATTTATTGGTCTTATTGGTGTACTTGCAGTAACATGAAATTTAGCCCCTTACAAAAAGCACTTTAACAATGATAACGGATGGCAATATCTGTTTATTTGGATTTACACATATGTGCACCATGGTCTTTACATGGTAACTCCAGGGGACATCTGGCATTTTGGTGGTAACTATGGTCACCTTACTAATGTTTTTGTAAGGGTCAGCTTTCTTTATTCGACTTCGATCTAAATGACATGTAATCGATCTGACAGCCAAAGCAACGTGTCACTAAGCAACCCCTGGGTATCAATACGATATTTTTTATATTATAAGATATTAAATGCACTCGTTTCTTACCATCACTCTGTCTGCGGGATAATGTTTTATCTTCACTGCCTCTGTTTAGACTTTCTTTGCCTGCTGCCATCATCGCCGAATATGAACTTGATTCTAGCCGCAGAAACCCGCTCGGTCCAGCCTCTTCTCACTCGATCTGTAATGATCTGTAATGATGGCGGAAGTTAATTATAATTTCTCCAGCGCTGCTCCATCAAACATCTCACAGACACAGTAAAAAACGCATGCGAGTGTGCAGTGAGGTCCGACAGAAAGTGTTGACGTCCCCAAAACACCAACACAATCATTTCCCTGTTATCGTCAGCGAGAGCAGCGACCAATCACACTCGCCCTCTCTTCTTCGGCGCTCCGCGTTCTCTGACTTGATAAAAAAAACCTTTTTTCCTTTATTGACTATTTTCTATATTTATTTTTAACTTTATTACATTTATTTTTTTAATCATTAAAGGTTTGGTCCTCCATAGCACCCTATTAATAAAATGATTTTTTAAATGATATACCTCACAAATTTGTTGATTGTGCCAGGACCACAGATAACGCCAACAGATAATCAGGCCACTGAATATTTTTAATACTGTATTATAATGAAAATGTTGTTTGATCCACAAGTTATCATATTTTGGCTTATAAAAAAGCAAATCCACCTTCGCTGTCACACGAGAAGCAAATCTCTGTTGTTCTACAGTGACCGCTAGGGGACAGCAGCACCCAGTTCATTCCTTAATACCCCCATCACATTCTCAAAGCCTTGAACTGTTTTCTATAGATTTTCTAAAAAAAGATTATTAGAAATAGGCTACAGGAATGTGCACCATTCATTTAAATATAATTGGAGCCGTTTAAAAGAAGTACGCATCTCACAGACTATGGCTTCTACACTAATATAATTCCATTTGTTGTGTCCTTCCTCATGCAAAACAGCAAAAGACATTGTGGGATCTTTCATGAGACCACCACTGCCAGTCTGGATGGACTTCAAAGACACTTAATGATTAGTCTTGGAATATAAAACGTTTAACTACCAAATAACATACTTCTGTTGAATCTATGAATACATAACTTGTATTGACATTAGATGTATACTGTATAATCTGTACATTCGCTCATGGCAAGAACTTTGACTTAAGAATTCTGCCTTACACTGCTCAACAAGCACTTTAGGACAATAAAGGGACTTCACTATAATTTCCTGAAATGATTATATTGTAAAAAAAACCAAGTAAAAAAACAGCGTGACATGGAATTTAACAGGTATCTTTTGGTTAATAAATCCAGCTCAGGTCACAGGTGCTTTTGACAGTCTGAGGTGATTTGAACAGGTGGGTTCTGTCTTTACAATAAAGCAGGTACAAACCATGACAGGCATGTAAGCACGGTAAAAATACATCTCTCTTTATCTTCTTAACGACTGCCTACCTGAAGGGTTTAACTGGAGCAGCCTGTTCAGAATTCCTTTGTTTTCCGGAAGTATTACTAGAAAACTATTGCCACTATTCATACCACAGATGGTTTGTCTCTAGAGCAAATAAAAAGTCAGGACAGCTGGGGTTTCTTTAAATATAGATTTTTCACATCAATATTTTATTTATAGAATCTCTTAAATTAACCACGTGACAACTGCCACATTACTTTGTCCAATACACAAGTATTCACAACACAATTTCAACCCAAGCCCAACTGCGAGGATTTTTTTCGTAACAAAAATAAAGGAAAACGGTCAAACATTTCCAGGACCACATCACTGTTTTACAATATCAAAAAATAATATTTCTTTGATGTTTAACTAAATCAAACAGTTTGGAAAGTTCCTTTGGCCCGTTTAACAAACGCACAGACACTGGATTAGCAACTGAAGCCCTTGTGACATGAATCAACACTCACTGACTCTCACTCTTAAAACAGGGAGAGAATATTACTGTACAATGAAACCTGTAAAACCAGGTCCCACCACACGTGGATGGATGGTTGCTGTTTACTCATAATCATTTCTTAAGTAATTTAGAACTTAGAAAAACAAAACAAACAAAGGGAACACAGTTTACTGCTTCTGAAACTTCATGAATCATAGAGTGCAAAAACTAATTAGTATGTGGCTGTGAAAATAAATAACCAGCAATAAATAAAAGAGACAATCTTGTGCCACAGTGGCACTGAGCTGTGCAGACTGTAGATGCGGGACCTTTTCATTCATAAAGTAAAACTGCAACATTCCAGGGTTGATTTTTGGGATTCTAGGAGCTGTAGATCCCAAGTCCAGATGAAACAAAACTATGCTTGTTGAAGGCAGCCAAATAAAACAAATAAGTTAAGAAAGTTCCAGAAGGCAGTAACTAGAGTTTAAGAAGTCCAGTGTAACATGAAACAGTGTTTATGAAATTCCAGAAACAAGTCCAAAATCCTCCAGGATTTAAAGGCTTGGCTTTATATTGCTCTCCCCTTGCAAATCTCCAATGTCCTCAGAGTTCTCCATCATCCACGGGTGCTGCAGAATCTGCTCCAGACTTGGACGATCCTCTGCTCTGTATGCAAGGCACCAGCGAATCAAAGACTGGCATTCTGGAACAACACATCATACACATTCTTTAGCACCAGATATTAAACCAACCCTTGACCACAAGATGAGATGAGCAGAGTTTGGAAGCTCACCTTTGGAGATGCGCTTAGTGAAACTCGGGGTGGCTTGTATGATGTCACTATCTCTCTCAAATGGAATATCTCCACACACCATATCAAAGAGAAGCACGCCCAGCGACCACACGGTGAGAGGAAGGGCGTGGTAACGTTGCTGTAGAATCCACTCTGGCGGGCTGTAAACTCTGGTACCTAAACAGAGATTAATGAAGCTGTTAGAAACCAGAAAAAACCTCCACTCTGCACTCATGGTTACACAGTATGTCAGAGATTTCTCACCTTCAAAGTCAGTGTAGATGGTGTCCTTCAGCAAAGCCCCTGATCCAAAATCAATGATTTTGATGTCTCCAGTACGTGTGTCAACCAGAATGTTCTCATCTTTGATGTCCCGGTGCACAATTCCTCTGGAGTGACAGAACTGGATGGCTTCAATGACCTGTCTGAGGAACCTGGAGAACCCAGCAAGGTTATAATCAATGTTTTGTTTTACAGTTTTAATGATTTAAATGTCAATACTGTAAAGACATAAAAAACAAGCGTGTAATTGTACTCACCTCTGTGCAATGGGCTCCTCCATGGCTCCTCGTTCTGTGATGAAGTCAAAAAGGTCTTGGCAGTTTTGGGGTCTTTCAAACACAATGAGGTAACCCTGACCCGGCACCTCAAACCAGTCCAGCATCCGGATGACACCCCGATGACCAGTTGCTGACCCTGACCCACCACCCAGAGACAGGAGAAGTGCGACCTCCATAGGCACCGTATTCGCTTCACCAGGCTAAAGGTCAGATAAACAGAAAATGATTTTTAGTTTGATTATAATTTTTTTAATTTCCATTGGAAAACACCCCGTTTTTATTATACTACATCAAACGTCTGCGCGTGGCACTGCAGGTGTATATAAAGGGTTTCCCCCAGGGTTTGTTTTAGTATCATGCAGGGGCCTACAATTAAATGTTGTTTTGAAATGGCTGGTCCGCGTCTGGGAAAATACAGCAAGTTTCCCGTTTGGTTTGTTTTGAAAAACCCGAAGCGTCATCGTGACGTCACTTTCCGTATTTAGACGATGCAGTTCCGGTAACAATAAAAATAACCAGCAGGCGGCGCTGTACTTCTGTTATTATTATTATTTATAAAGCTATATTCAAAGTAGTGACAAAACCAATTAATCTTATTTACAGTTCCTTAGTTCGGAGCTAATGACTGAATAATATGCATGTAAATCAAATATAACTCACCAGTCTTGACCACTGTTGAACTCTGTCACGGGATATTTGTTTAATAGCCACCTAAAATGGTGATAAAAAAACATTTAGAGGTTGCTTCGTTCAATAAAACGTTTACATGCGCTTTGTTTTAAAGGTTTATGTCATTATTACCTGTTGGCCGTCTGAAAGGCGCTGTCCGGCGAACACGGAGCCAAAGCCGCCGCTGCCCAGAAGCGCTCCAAACTTATACTGTTTCTCAAAGAGCTCTTTGCCTGAAAATAACCAGAACCTTTAACTTCAACGCGGTATTTTTAAGATACAAAAATAATATTCAAGAATGCACGTAATTTATTCTAGATTACGCATCTGGGTAACAAAGTCAGTTTAAACAACCTCGTCGTCTTTGAATTAATGATTTTGGTTGAATTAACGTTTAGTTTCATTCGCGCTATTTTGTAGTGTACATTTAAAACCGTTTCGATCATATCCACACTATTAAATAAAACTACGTTTTCGGCGTTGTGGAAACTTACCGTTCTTTGCTCTCACGTCGTCCAGCTGATCCAAGCGCAGATCAACGATGCGTTTGTCCAACATTTTTTTAATAAGAAACTAAACTCTAAAAATACAACGAAACGTTAAGTTCGGCTGGTACGTGATGCCGCTTTAGCAGAACACGTCCATGTAATGTTTTGGTTTGTCAATGTCCGCTGTGTTTCATTGAGAAGTCGCAGTTTCCAGTGAGTATCTACCGACCGCTCCCTCGCTCGCACGCTGAATCATCCTCGCAAGTTTGTTGATGTTTTAAGTTTACATGTGTAGACACGCCCCGTCTGACGCACGCCGCCAATCGCGATCAACACGCTTGGGATGTTTTGAACCGAGAACCAATCAGAGAGCCGTAACCTTTGAGCTATAAATATTAATAAGCTGCAGACAACGTCCCGGGAAAAGGGCGCGCGCGCGCAACGACAGACATACCTTGGACTTATTTTCCACGCGTACATTTTAAATTCATCCGCGCATCATATCGTTTCCAGTAATAATGTGGATATAGTCATACATTTAACATGATAATACACAGGTCTATGCACATGCAATAGGCTCTCTGTGTATTATTTTCGTTCTAAGCAGATGACTCATACTTCAGTATGCGGCTTGTATTCGGGGCAGTCCCAAATTAGCGGTGGATATAATCTAATGCGGTTTCGCTCTCAGTGATCGTAATCTGAATGTTTACCAAGAAAAAACGCATCTTTTAATAGCCGAACGATGGTGCATGATAACACATCGTGGAGCGTGTATCATACAAATGTTTGCCCACGTCCAGAATATGTGATACGCATAAAAAGAGGCCAGCAGAGCTGTGGATTTCTTCAGAAAGTTCTCCTTTTTATTCCAAGAAAAAACTGCATTTTTCATTGCAAACGCGAAAATAAAATAAAACGAGATTATATTAATTAATTATTAAGAGGATAAAGTATGACTTTTTTTCAATAACTTTCGCTTGCCCGTGTGTTGTATAATGATATCGGTCCTATATTCACATGCAGCTAAGAAGTCCAACGTGAATGGCGTACGTGAATGGCGTAGGAAAGAACGGAGTGGTTATGCACGAATCACAACGGTGGGCCATCACTGTTTGATGGCTGGGGCCAATGATGGAGGGATGGGGGGGATCAATGAATGAAGAAAGAAAGGGAAGACGGCGTGGATCTGCATGATGATGGAGAGAATGTGTTCGGTTTGATTCCCAGGAATCTGCCTTTATCTCTTCGATTCATCCATTATCAACTGCTGTCCGGGGAAGGTTCTCTATGCATGGTGTTCTTCTTCATGCTGTCGAGGTATTCCTGTTGTGACACTGCCAAAACGGACGCCAATATCTCATCATCTTCCCAGTCTGTAAGGCCTATTGAAAACAACAGAAATGTGATAATCTGACCACACTGGTATATATCCTTTAACAAAGAAGGTGATGTCATTTTTCCAGCCTCTCGTCTTACTATGACGCTAACTGTGAAAATATGCAACACTGTGGTGCTTTCAAAACATCGCTCTGTTTGTGATATAGAGACTGCAGCTCAAGTAAGCTGCGAGACTATCTGTTTGGCTGACGACTGGCAGGAGGGGGAGGGGTTACAGAAAACCGTCTGAAAACAGTCATTATGTTTGCAGTGCCGGTGGAGCACAATTACACACCTCGGCTTTAAGGATTCACATTTGTGTAACAATCCCACACGAGGAAGCATGAATAGAAGCCATTTACTCCCTGTTTTCACCTTCCTAATTCTTAACCAAAACAAAGCCGATGTGAGCAGCAGGGGTGTGCCGATACCCGACTCCAATCAAGTGTATTTAACAGCTCTCACAACTGTACACGCCGCTTGGTAAACAATTCCTCTATGAATCACACAGCAGGGCGAAATTTTTACTAGTTTTTTTATCTCTGCTATGTTTTGCCTTTTACTTTGCTATTTCAGAGTCGTTTCAGTCAGCTTAAACAGTGCCTACGTTTTTTAGTTCATTTGCATTTTTTAAAATACGTTTTTATTTAGTTTTGTTGTAGTAGTCTCTCTTATAAGCGGGAATTTGTACCAAAAATATATCAAACTCATAAAACTGTTAGTGTTCTTAATAAACGTTATTAAAGCGTTATAAAATGTCACGGTAAATGATCTTTTTTACACACTGGGGTCGTTGGGTTGGTAGAGTCTGGACAGAAGTTTCCCAA
>JAZGTI010004725.1:0-27292 GCA_036877585.1 Botia kubotai
CAAAGGTTGCGGGTTCGATAACCAGGAAACACATTCACTGATAAATTGTACAATTCGAATCCACTGTAAGTTGCTCTGGATAAAACCGTCTGTGAAATGCAAAAAACGTAAATTGATCATGTGATGACCATGTAAAGGAATACAGGTCGATGAAAGCCAAATCTGTGCCTGTGTTGTGTTTGATTTTTTTTTCCAATGCAATATGTATTGACATGTGCGTACAATGCATGATGGTACAGGCCCATAATCAACAAAAAAAATTCAGGTGAATCCAAGGAACTTTCAGAAGTGACATCTTTTCATACCAAGATCAAGGTCCACATCCAGTTGTCCATCCAAAAGTTTTTCTGTTCCCATTTCCAGATACAATCTGAATCTGTTCGTGGCTTTCTGCTGCCTTTTATACTTGAAAAAGCTCATATTTTGGAAGCCATCTGTAGCGGATAACAGCCAGTCTGAAGACTGTAGACATGGCAAACGTGCAGATCTCCTTGAATTTATATTTACATCAAAACCAAAACCGTTTTAACGATGCTGAAAGTTTTCTTCAAGACAGGCTGACAGGTTGACAAATTCATGAGTTGGTGACTTACCTTCAGTCAATCCAGCTCTGAAAGGCACAATCAGGGCTTAGAACCTGTGAGAACTGGTATTTTGGTGGAGACATCATCTTAAAGAGCAAAAACAATAACAGAGAGCACAGGAACTGCCTCGTTAACTGCTGAAGCCACCCTCATGTCCTCCTCAAAACTATACGAGATCCATGTCAGATTTCATCCATCCAGCATGCAACGATTCATTGATATGAAGCGATGATCAGCAGGAAACCATGGATATCTTGACTTCAAATCTTGTTATTTAGTAACTGTCCGAATGTAAAGTGAAACCAAAAGCCAGTTCAAATATCCTCTCCTGAAAACCAATCACAACAAAACACAGAAGATCCGATCGCCACCTCAAGGAAAATAATACACTGTATTTTGCACCAACATCTTCAACAACATTAATTCTGACGTCATCTGTGTTTTCACAAGTCTTCTCAAAACCTTGGGTTTGATCACTTACAGTGGAATCTTCCGTGCTTCTTCAACTGGTGTTCTAGCCATGGATCATGGAATGTCTTGAAGTCATCCAGGTTCTTCATAGTTCACAGCTTGGCTGGTGCCTTTCACATCCAAAAAGCTTGACATGGATTTGAATTGTGAGATTAATCCTCACTCCAGTACCTCCTGCTTTGGGTAGCATGGCTTAACTGCTTAAATATGAATCCATTATCCATGTATGTATCCATGTATCTTCGGAAGCATTTCCAAAAGCAGCGCAGGAGAATCTGGTATTGGCTATCCCTTGACCAAAACAAAAGTACAACCATTCATGCAGATGTATAATGTACCTTTCTTGCAGTAAACTCATCCTAATTCGATCTTCAACACTTGGGTATTACAACGCATATACACGGTGTACCTCCACAGCCTCTGATCTTCATTGGGTTTTCTAGATGCATTGCCACCATGTCTTGATTCTTCTCAAAATCCACAGGCTGTTGTCCAGCAGGTCTTCATGGTGTAGAGACAGCGGACAGAAAGAGGCATGAACTTTTGACCATAACCAAAAGTCGTACGGCAATGATACTATACCTGCTATGCACGACGGGGCGACTCATGTCCACTTTGATCTTGAGGGTCTCCTGTTCACCAAAATCCATCTTAGGGACAAGACCAGCCTTAGTTTTTAGGTTCCTTTGATACGGAACCTCATCTTGTTCCATCCTCCTCCCATTATTCCCTTGAGATCTCTCATCTTCCCATCCATGGTCTCTTTCTCTGTGACTCCTGTCCGTGCGCAAATCAACGTCATCCAGCCGCATTTCCTGGTGTCCTTCTGAACTTCTCGAATACGCCTCCATTCTAGAACGATCCATGTGTCTTGATCTGTCTCTCACCTGATTTTCTCGTCCATATGATGAGTACTGCTTTCTTGAATCTTCTCGGACGTTACTGTTTGATGCTCTGTCGTGTCTACCCTGTAAGGTATGTGGATGATGATGTTCATCTCTCCTATCTCGATGTGGTTCCCGGTTCTTTGGGGGCTCGGTTCTCCTAGGTGGATCCCTGCTCCTTGAACGAGCACCCATTCTCTGAGGATCTTGGGTTCTCTGCTGACGTTTTGAAATTCCGTGATCGTGTTCCACGATGACAGGTGCGCGACGTGGGCTGAAGCCCCTGTGATGTTGACTGTACTCATCCTGTCGACCCAAATCTGTAAACCTTTCAGAAGACAGGTGATGCTCCCTATAATCAGACTTTGATGACCTGTTTTAAGAAAGCAAGTAACATTTGTCTAAGATTAGAATGGAATGACAGTAATACACAGAAACTAGCCAAATTTTACACACGACTATAATTAGCAGGACGTTTAAGAATATATACAATATTAATTTGAATATATACAATATAACAGCGACAAGTAACAAATAAAAACTTTAAATGTTTTAAAAAACAACAATGAACAAAGACTAAATTTACAAGTTACTGACTGCAAAGCGCTAAACGGTTTAAACTGGTCTAGTTTAAACGGTTTTTAAATTAAACTAGACCAGCACACTAAAGTGTAATTAGAACATCTGAATCCACCACAGAAGAGTGATGGAGCAAGTGATCGAATCCTCTTCTCTTCTTCCGTCCACGACATCAGCTGTATGAAGCGAGTGTGATATTCTTGTACCTCTCTAAAAAGGAGCCTTTTTCATGCTGGCTGTGCTCTTCATTTCGAAACCCATACTCCATCTGGTCATATCGTCCTGCTTCTGATGGTCTTGGATAAGACCTCTCTCTTGATCCTCTGTGGTTCTGCTGTGAAATGTGCTCATGTCGGCTCAGATCAGAGTCATCTTTCCTTTTCCAGCTTTGTGATCCCGGCATCCCATAATGCTCATCCATATAAAAGCGTGCATGATCAGGGGAAGGTAATCTCTCCCTGGGTAGCCTCCTCGGGGATGAGGGTGGTCTTTCTTCATCACCTGCTATGGGGTATCTGGTCACAGATGAAAGCTCGCGTTTTTTAGCGTGCTTTATTGCATCGATAAATTTGGCCCAGTGGTCAACAGTTAGCTCTCCTTGATATGAATCTCTGCTCCACTGTGTGCTACTTTCGGCTTTGTCATATTCAGCGTTTCTCCAAGTATCAGACTGTTCTGATAAATGTGTCTGGCCATCAAAGTGTCCATCTGCTCTTCTACCATGAAGGGTTGGAATTCTGTTGACATTCAATAGTTTAAAAAGCTGTTAATAACCATACCAGCAATAAACAAGCTCATTAATAGATTGTAAGGTGTTAAACCAGCTGAAAATGGCTGGTTTGCCTGAAATACCTTGAATGTAACGGCGATCTCGATCGCGGACGTGACATTGTCCCCTTTAAAAACAAGAATCTGTTAATTCAAGAATCTGCAACTCTCCTTTACGGTTGTTTTTTTGTATAGCGACCGTCATTTATCCTGTGGCCACCATCGTAATAAACAGAATTTATTACTTTCCTCACTCTCCGAAAAAATATTTATGATTCTGTAAAGATATCAGTATCTAATATAATACGACCATAAACACCGCATATTTATATGATAAAATTATAAAAAAGACTAAGCAAAATGTTTTAAACTACTTTAGTTGTAGAATAACATATTAAATCATAAAACAGAGTATGTAAAAGTCACAAAAAATGAATTCATTTTATTTATACGGTTATTACAGGTTTTATTACGGTTATTATTTATACGGTTAGTTATACACGTTATCACTGCAAAAGACATATTTAATTACATTTACACTGGATGTTTGTGATTTTTTTAAACAGTTATTAAAACTATTCCACATGAGACAGCAAAGTTGTTTACACGCGTATATTAATAATTAAGCCTCACAGATGGCGTTTACAAGGCCTACGCAGCAAGATGACAACGTAAGCTAGATAGTACTGAAAGAACATGCAGTAATAAATACACGTGTATTACATTAACGACCAAAAATAAAAATACAATTTATACAATAAAAGTGATGTAAAAACACCGTTTAACGGTTTGCTGTTAACGTATAACGGTTTGCGTTAGCTGCACATACCCCCGCTACGGTTTCCACACGCTCCAAGACAATGCGTCCACCAAAATACCAGTTTCTCTCCAAATAATGTTCACACTGTCACAAATCTATGAGTGGCTGTCAGAATCAATACGAATCAAAAACGAATGAAGCATAAATTTTATTAATCCACACGCCCAATTTGACCGAGCGATCAGTACACACACGACTGATCCGGAAGAGAATCACAAAGTGTTTCTTCACGTACAGCAACTGCGCCACCAATGAGCAACTGTCAGCGCTACTGACCCCTACAGGCCTTCTGTAGATTGTCCGGTCGGACTCAATGATCTTATATGATACTTATGATTATGTGTGTATATACAGTATATATATATATATATATATATATATATATATATATATTATGCTCACNTATGATTGTATGATACATTATGATCACAATAATGCTTAGAACTATTAAGTTCATAACATACTTTTACATTTATAATTAGAAGAGTGTATATGGGGACAATAATCTCTAATTATGTATATACAAGACTATAGGCTGTGATAATACAAAAAGATGATGATTGCTGTAAGTCATTCTGTAAAACAGGAAGGCCTTTTCATTTAGGGAATGGTGTTTTTTATTAAAATCTCAGTCAAAAATAATTTTTGTGGGGGGGGTTAAAATAATGTTGAATGTTTGATGGCGAAGATAAATTCGTGTACATTTTCATGATTTTCATAAATGAATTTTTTATTGATCTGCTTTATCTTCAGAAACTAATGCGCTTTTTTCATCCCAAAGGTTTTTTTTTCAATATTTCAAAACTTTTTAAATATAATTTTTGTGACTGGCTATACGAACATGGATATACTCCATCATCACGTTATGTATTTTTAAATGTAGGTTTATTATGAATTATGAATGAAATCTTTACTGTAACAGTTATAATGCTAATATTGTATTTTAAAACCACAATCATATTTTTCAGCTTGTAAAACACTTTATATTTTCATGTTTAGTTAACTTGTGGACCCAAATCGGACCGTTTTCATGAATTGACTCCAGCTCAGGTTATGATACATGTTTTATTGATATGTTAACAGCTCATGGTTCTGCAACTTCGAAACAGCTGATTCATTGATTCATGCATCTTTTCTCAAACGGTATTCCGAAGTGCTGAATTCCATTATCACCCCCGACACCCTCTGTTTAATTAAACATGTGATCAACATCCAAAGCTTGTTGATCCTGAACCAGGTCCTGAACCAATCCAGTGCATCACATCAGTTTTACACAACAGCATCGTAGTACATGTCATCGAGACCACAACCTAACATCAGTACAAACATTATGAAGCAAACTAACCCACATGCAACTCTCACCAGCACCCTGAGTATACAAGATGATAAACAGAGTCATTTTTCTTCTCAAGATAAGCAGATAGGATTATGACTGACAGCGCACACGGATCTATTGAAACCTGTACAGTAGAGTTGCTGAATAACCATTATTTGTGTTACTGTATTTGATTTTACGGTTGCTTAGTATTGTGCATTGATGTTATGTCTACTTTATAGTGAACAAAACAACACAGAAAAAGCCCATGAAGAATTAAAAGCACTACACTATGTAAACACAAAGAAGTTCTGTACTTTTCATTCCCTTTATAAACTTTTACGCAATATATTACATTAGAAGTAAAGACTTTTTTGTGTACGTCACTGCAACATCTATTTGATTTTGGCTAATATTACAATGGTGTTATGACAGATAATATCACACTCTACATCTGTACTAGATATTTATATCCACTTTTACACTAAGAGCTTTGTTTTGCTCAGACATCCAAAAAAGTCATGAATTTACACTATATACTGTTTGTGAACCCCTGATGTGGAATACGACACAATCAGATGACTCAGCATGTGGCTGATTGGTTTGCCGGTCCTGTTTGCAACCCAAAATGAAACCATTTACATAACGGAGCTGCTATGGATGTCACGTGTATAACTCATGAATGCTACAGGTGTTTAAGACAGGATAAAGAAGACCACTAAGACCACGCTGATACAGTTGTTTGCCTGGGGATACTGCAGTAAAATCATGTGAAATACACATCCACGAGAAGCAGGCAAAACAGGTATGTGTAGGAAATCAGCTGTCCTTTATGTATTATTGATGCATTTGAACATTCAGTGTGTGTTTAGTTGTTTAGAAGATGCTGAGGAAGAGGAGCAAGCTTGTGATGAAGCTTAAACGAGCTTGGACGGAGACACACAGCGTTGGTTTCATCTTTCAGGTCAATTTTAACGATTCAGTCCAGCTCTAATCTTCCACAGTGTCTGAAATAGAAAAAACAATAACAATCAAATTTGTGTGATGTGGGCTGGACTGGTTTATAAATATCTGATTTTATTATGGCTGGAATATAAAACCAAGTCCCCACAAAAAAAATCCTGCCGTTGTTTTTTTGTCTTTTATTTTTCTGTTTAGACTCCATACAAGTAAAATCAGATTTAAGGCGGTAATTTGTATTTGAGTCAGATGGCTCCAAAATAAGATTTCGGCAGCCTTTGTGCAGTGACGTGCAGGGTAAGTATGGGGAGTACTTTGAATTTGTCCTCTGCATTTAACCCATCCAGTTAGTGCACATTGGAATGGTGAGTTGTGAACACACATGAGCAATGGGCAGCAATGCAGTGGGGGTTGAGTGGGGGTAAGGTACCATGCTCAAGGGCCCCTCAGTTGTTTCCTGTTGGCGCTGGAAGTCAAACTGGCAACCGTCTGGTTACAAGCCCAACTCTCTAACCAGTAGGCCACAACTACCCAACTGTGTGACTTAGAAGTAGTGCATTTCTGAGGTTGGATAAGTCTGTAGTTTACAAAAATTACCTTATGTTTAGATGTTGAGCTTGTCTGAGGCGGGTCTGAGACTGTGATAAACCGACGACTCGATAGCAGAGCTGCTGCAATCCTGGATCAGGTTTTTGTTGCAGTCACCGAACGCTGGAGCAGCAGAGACTTTGGGATGCGAGACTTGCCCGGTCAGAAGCAGAATCTCACCCAAAGCCACCGAACTCACGCTGTTCTGTGAGATCTCGCTGACAGGGGAAAATTCTGCCACAGAGAGGAGCTCATCTCTGGAGACGGGGCTGCCAGGAGAAAGATCTCAGCTTATTTCAGGGACTTCTGTGGTAAGTGTGCTAATGATCTCATTCCCAAATAATTGTAGGTTGTAAGAATGTTTCCGGAATGTTTACATAAAAGTTTTAGGAATGTTCCAAATGTTATGTTTTATTATTGCTTGGTTATAAGAGCGTTATTCAAAAATGTTTTTAATTCTGTATGTTTTGAAATCGTTCCACTAACTACTCAAGAGTAAAGTTTAAGATATACAATATATAAAGTTAGAAAAACATTCTACTAACATTACTGCAAGAACGTTTTTGATGACTTTGGAAGAACGTTTAGAAAGTGTTAGCAAACGTTCTGAGAACATTTCCTGTTAGCTGGGTACCTGTTATAATATGGATTTATATTTCATATAAATATTAAAAAAGACTGCTGATGTCATAACTAACCTGACATCCATGGACTGGACACCATCAGAGAGATCATCTGCTCCATTGCTCTTCGTCTCCAATGGCTCAAGGCATATGACTGGAGATCCAGTTGTTACCTTTGGTAGACCACCTGTTGTGCAACATCAATATGTACTTTCATCTGAAAAAAGCCTTGTGATATGCAAAAATCACTTAAAGCTACAATCTGTAACTTTTGCCTCTTTACCGCCATATTTGTTTGAAACATAAAATTGCAGAGTACTTGCAGATTTATTTTCTTAACGTGGATGACAAGTTTAAGTTCTAAACAACTGCTGTAAGAACAAGCTTCAAACGCTGCATCATCTAGAGTACCCAGACATGCGATATAGTAGCCGGATCCTTCTGTTTACAAACGGACATTTCCTGCGAAATTCGACCCGACAGCTCAAATTATAAATCATTATTATAAACGTACCATTGCAAATTGGGTTAAGGAGATCGTAAACCATGGCAGTCTCTCATGAGCAAGTACAGTCTGTCATGTACGTCCTCGTATTTTTGTTCGTTTTTAACCAAACAGAAAAATTACGGCTCGCAGCTTTAATATTGTTTAAAATGATCAACCTTCTATTATTGTTGAAGAGGAAACACTGATTGCAGTTCTAAACTACACCACACGATGACGCCTTTTCATTATTTCGCAAACACTATATGTTGCCCACATGCTGAGTCATTGAGCAACAACAGCGTGTCTATAAATCACAACGTCTTGTGCATTTATCCAATGAAAGAAAAGATTAAATGTTTGTATGTTTAGGACACGCCCCTAAATATAAWAAGACATACAGTGACATCAGGAGGGAATACCTGCAGTTTCCAAGTGAGACGGTGAAGCAGACTGGGAAACCGAAATTAGTGGTAGATCTTCTGTTAATGTTTCCTCTTGCTACCAAAACACGACATGCAACATTATTTGCTCCAGTCAGTGAATTTTGTTCTTTAATTAGTCGATTGATGCATTAATTTGAGTGTTCACAGAAACTGCATCAGACTTACCTTTAATTCTCCATCTGGTTTTCTTGTTCTTTTCATTATCTCCTCAATACGCTAACAAAATCACATGTGCAAATACATGATTTAATTGACCATAAAAGTAAATTAAACTTAATAAATAAACAGTGTTTAAATAAACAAAAACAACACTCAGTTTTCCGCTTATTACTGCAAACAGAGAGAAAGAGAGGAACCTTCTTTCTCTGCAGTCTCTCCTGCTCCTCCTGAATTTTCAGCAACTCTCTCTCCTGCCTCTTCCTCTCGGCCTCTCTGTGAACTCTCTGCACGGCCTCCTCTCTCTGTCAAACATCACGAAACATCTCATCTTCATCCACAAACACTCATCACTACACTGAGCCACAGAAGGACAGATGGGTGCTGCATGTGCACGCGTGGGTGACTGATCAGATGACTGTGCAAAACGTGTGTAGATGAGTCAGCTTTTTTTCCGTGTCTCATTTGTCTTTTTTGTATTTATGATTTATTTTGTGTGTTGTTTGATTCAAAGGGACAGTTCACCTCGAATTGAACATTCTTCCATCATTTACTCTCCCTCACATCGTTCCAAACCTGCGTGACTTTTTTGCTTCCGAGGAACACAAAAGAAAATATTCTGAAGTATGTTGATAACCAAACAACAGTGGCACCCATTGACTTCCATTTTACGGACATAAAACCACGGAGACATTTCTCAAAATATCTCCTTTTGTGTTCCACAGAAGAAAAAAAATAGCATGAGGGTGAACTATTGTTTTAATGACAGCCTGCACTTCAGCAAGCATTTAGTTTGGACCACACTGTATACTTTATTGACTGAATGTATCAGGACACACATGGGTCTCCTTTTGTCTTCTTGTGTCCAAACTGCTTTTATCAAGAAATGATTGGACGACCCCTCTAACCTGTCTCTCCAGGTCGTCCTGGAGATCCTTCCAGCGTCGCTCCTTCAGTTGCCTCTCCTCCAGCTCTCTCTGGCAGCGCTCCACCTCCTGTCTCTGTCTCCTCTCCTCCGCCTCACGAGCCGCCTGCTCCTGCCGCTGTCTCTCCTCCTCCTGCTGTCTCTGGAGCTCCTCAGCCCTGAGTCTGAGATCCATGGAGATGATGATGTACAATTCAAGAGCACACACATAAACATGACACAAAGAGCCCGGAGACACAGAATATGTGTACCTCTCCTCCTCCAGCCGCTGCTTCTCCTCCTGCTCCTTCTGAACTCTGGCCAGGCGTCGTCTCTCGGCCAGCAGTCTGGAGGCCTCCTCAGCATCAGTGGTACCTGCTTTCCCAGTGGGAGTGCCTGGAGACTCTGAAGCACATGGATGGAGGTGAGAATCCTTGTGTTATCGTGATGTTATTGTGATGTTATTGTGATGATCCCATTTGGCAAATGTTATAGGAAATTTTGGGGTATTTAAAGTGCTTATGAAGAATCAGATTTTCCTTGATCTTTGGAGATAAAGGAGTTCATTGTACTATAAAAACCCGCTGTTGCTTGCAGAACTCAGAACTTTCTCACCAGTTCAAAAACATCATTTACTTTAAAAACATTAACATGTGAGTGTCTATACCCTGACAATGTCTATTCACTGCTTAGAAACCTGCCCGGCAACAGTGAGATAATAAGACAGTGAACACTAGAAGAACTAAAGAGAAGAACACAAAGTGGAAGAATTATAGTTTGTAGAATTCTACAATTCTTATAGTCTACATTAGACCCGACAGCAAACTGCTCATCTGACACACTGTTAAAAACATTTTACTAACATTACAGCAAGATTGTTTCTGGTCATTTTGAGAGAACTTTTAGTGAACGTTAGCCAACATTCTTACAATGTTCGCTGTTGGCTGGGGATAGAAAACGGGTTGGTAACTTTTCACTACGGTTATAAAAAAAAACTAATAATCTATATAAACTGACTTCCGGGGAAAACAAATATAAAAACAGACGTGATCTCTTTTAAATGCTAGAATTTCCATTTAATAACTTGCATTACCTGCGTTGTGTTCCTTGCTTGTGGACTTTGGGATTCTCTCTGTTCTGGAGGTCTTCCTCTCTAGAGTGCTGGAGCCTTTAATCTCCATGGACCCCTTCTCCTCCCCCTCCCACATCATGCTCTCTTTGCCTGGAGTGATGGCTCTGTGTTTCATAGGTGAAGGGGGGTATTGTCCTGGGGAGGCCTTACATGACTTTGATCTGAATTAGAGTGTAAAGTCCAAATGTAGAATTAGAGTGAATTTGAGTCCAAATGTAGAATTTGATCTGAATTAGAGTGTAAAGTCCAAATGTAGTCTCAATGTGAATCTGAATTCACACTTATTTAATCATCAATAAAAAGCTTGCTTGTTCAATATAACCGAAACCTTTTCGGTGTGCCGGGGGTCCTGCGAGCGGAGGAACCTCGGGTGGGTGTTGTTGGAGACTCAGGTTTTTTTAGGGAGGAGTCAGACAAGGTTTGGATGACACTCTTTTCTGGTTTCTCAGCCTAAAAACCCAAAACAAAGCTCAGATTTAGATGTGTTCATAATTTACTGTTTTAACCACAAAGCAGTGAAAACCTGGTACAGATAGTGATGGGCTCTTAACCAACCCAGGGAACCACCAAAAAACTAGTTAAAATTTCTTAATTTGACATATCATGCTAACTTTCACAGCTCTGCTAAAAAGCATGCAAATGATCATAAACGGTTTAAAAAGTTCAACCAGCAATGCTAGCGTGGTGAAGCATCTTCTGCTAAAGGACTATACTAGTTAATACTTCACCAACTCATTTTGCTATGCTCTGCGAGACAGACCAGCGCTAACCTAAATTAACCTGCATGTTTTCCAGAAACATTTTTGTTATGCTGGCTGAGAGCCTCTTTCCATCATGATAGCAATCACTAAGTGGTCTTAATATGTTTATATATTTTCTGTGGAAGGTTCAGGGCCATAAAATCTTCATTATTATCACCATAAAATGTTTTAAGAAAACATTTAAGAAAATCCTATATGTCTCCTATATGTCTCTATATGTCTATATGTCTCCTATATGTGTCTATTTGTATTTATCTGTCCACAGACAATCTGCTGGACCTTCATAGACTCCTGGTGCTGTAGGCTATAAATCTATGAGTAGAACTGCACAACTGGACAGATTTAAGCAGATCGAAGTAGTTGCTAGGAGACCAGCTCCTCTGTGGGTTGTGTCCCACAGTACAGTGCACTAAATATACATGTGTGAGCTATCTGACAAAAATTGTTATTGACAGGAATCTTCATCACATCCATGCTGACCAGACCTGAGGGGATCCTTTGGTATCATCCAGCGGTCCGCAGAATGACGCGCTAACCTTCTTCCGTTCAGCTCTGCTGGGAGAAGCTCTGTAAGGAGATCTATGAGGGCTGGAAGAGGCTAATCGAGAACAAAGACAAGAGACTGAGGGGTCGGAGGTCACAGGAAGACAAAGGAGCAAATAGGGGCGGGGCAGAAATCGATATGAATTAAATTGTGAAGCTAAATGCAAAGACACTTGCCTCTTTCTGTCATACTGGGTAAAGTGGCAGAGGAGGAGAAATTCCTGCTCAGGGAAGAGTCTGGAGACTCGGGCGGAATCATAAAATCTTCCACTGTAGTGCATTATGGAACGTTCCGGAGGGAAATAAAAGACCGGAATAACACAGGACACAGGAACAAGCATTTAGACAAGATGGACGTGATATTCATTCACCACAGACATACAGATACACTGCAAAAAATAATCTTCAGTCAATAAATCATCAATATAAATAATCAATATAAGCAATGTCAGTGGGGGGCTGAAAATCTGTTTGGATTAGGTTTATTTTTATTGTTATTAACCAGAAACATTTTTCTGATTCATAATTTATGATCGAAAGGTTTTGGAGAGTGACAGGAAGTGATTTCACAGGAGTCGGATTTGTCTGTTTGCAGATGGTAATGTGTCTGTAGTAATCGTGTGTAATTGTGTAATTGTGTGTTTAACTGCTTGTGGGACTCGCAGGAGATTCTGCTAAACTGGGCCTGCATATCAAATCAGGTAACAGATGAGAGCCCCTGTGCATTCTTTAGGGAGCGTAATGCAGCTCCAGGCTCATCCGTATTACAGATTATCCCTGGTGTGCATCCGGACTCGTTACTGGGATGAAAAGAATATGACAAACTCCCTAGCTGATAAATGTAACTCTGTGTTCTGTTATGGGACTCATCCACTCATCCACAAAAGTCCATTTATATTCTTATTAACAGTGTTTACATTTACCTTAAAGAAAAAAAATATTTCTTGTTAAAATTATGTGGTTGTTCTGTTGCTTATTGGTAAATATGAATAAAATCTCATATACGTGCTATATGCTTGAAACATCACTGTATTAAAATCCTGTTTCATAGGGACTTTAATATTAATAATATCTATACAATTTATAACAATTTATACAAAGAGGAGTTACATACTTAATAAAATAATTAAGTTTTATGGTGTTTGAAATTCCCTAATCCTCAGTTTGATCATCAGCGATACTGATTTTTTTTGCCTTAAAAAGCAGCGCTAATTGTAAAAAAATCACCATAGAAACAAGAAACAAGCAATAAACAGAAATGGAAAGATGAATCCAGCAATGGAAACCGCTATGAACTCCAGTACAAAAGGACCGTATAAGAACTCATGCACATGCAAAACATCACAACATCATAATCACCGCAACTACATCTTTAGGGAAGTGAAGGGTAATGACACACAAAGCGGCAAGAAGTCAATACCGTTCTTTGATTGGCTGGCAGGCGGGTGAGCAGCAGGTTCATTGGCTAAGGAGGCATGAGCAGGAGGTGAGGGCGGGGCTATCTTAGGATCACCTGCACGACAGGCGATGCAAAGCAGAGAAAGGACAGGCGCGTGAGCTCGGCAACACGTATTTCACAAGATCACTGAATTACAGGCTACAAAATGTCACTTTAAAACACAGCGTCTCTGTGAAATACCGATCTACTCAGTCAGCAGTTTTGGTCTGATGGCAAGCTGCATTATTTCTAGCAGGGGGTTGAAAAAAATGGAAGTAGTTTTGCTATTAGAAGCTGGATGGTAATATGAACCACTGCAAGGTGAAATAACCCGGAGCGCAGCATGCAGCCGATGACTGTGAGCTTATTAGGTTTTAGAGCCTAATGTTTCCCAATGGCAGACAATAAACAGATTTATAATCATACGCCTTAACCTGCTTAAACTTTCTACCGTACCAGATATATTTATTCACTATCCAAAGTGACTTACAGTACATTCGAGCAATACAACTTATCACTGCGTGTGTTCTGCGTGTGGAAATCGAACCCACAACCGTTGCGCTGCTAACGCAACACTCCACCAATTGAGCTACATGAAACTTATTGTTTTTTAAAATATGATCAATGATCAAACTGACAGGATTACTTACTGTTCTCTCTTTTGGACAGTGCACAGTAAATAATTAATGCAGTTATGAATGCACCACAGAATCTGGGTAGTGCATCTCTCGAGAAAGCAGAGACCTCCTTCTGTCAAAAACACAGAAGGGTTTGTCTGCTTCTCAGGAGGAGTTACAGGCGTAAAATGTTAACAGAAATGCAAGGTGTTATAAGAACACAGTACTGACACAGCAGCTTTCAGCTACGCAGTCTAGCATGCTGTGTGTAGGCACGGCGACAGCACAGTGACAGCACAGTTTACGATGTTTGTTTCAAGCTAAAACGGCTCAAACTGCTCCAGGCGATTTATGACACCTCTGGGTGTTTGATACTGATCAGTCAGCGTTAACCTTGAGACTGAGCTTTCCTGCAGCTGGGGCGACTCCTTTAGCCGCCCACCCAAGTCAGGCGGGTATCAGCAACAGCCCGACGCCTTTGTGATGCTGCAGCGGCCACAAGGAGTGGCTGCATCTAATGCGGCTTGTGACAGCAGCTGATTTCCATCCCATATATTTTTCGCCCCACTGCTGCTGTTTTGGTCAATATCTGTCCTATATAAAACGAATAGGCTGCACTGCAGTTTCCACACCCTGTCTCTGTTCTGTCTGATTCCCCCCGCCTCTGTGACTTCACAAAAGAGACCCTGTGCACTGTCCGAGCATCTCTATTCTCAAGTAACTCACCCTCACAGACTCCCGGAGGTCCACCCCAGGTCCAGCGTTTGGGCCTCTGGTCCACTGGCAGGTTACGTTCCACGGAGCGTCGCATCAGGGCCTCCAGACGTTGCTGTTCGTTGCGTTCCGAAACAGGAAAGAAAAGAGACTCTTTGACTGAGCTGTCGCTACGGCAGCAAAAGGATGAGGATAAATCTGACTCCTCCATGGCGACCACCTCGCCCACTCGTCCGTAATTCCCTTTCTCCTTGTTTTCCTCCCCGTATGCGTGCAAACAAAATAAGAGGGCCTTCCCTTCTGTTTCTACCTCTCTCTCGCCTCCCCCTCTCTTGCACTCTCTCTCTCCCTCTTTCTCCCAGGTGACTCTGTGTCTAAGAGCATACAGCCAGGCAGAGGAGAACAGACCCATATAACTCCACCCACACCCCACCCCCCCCCCTTCCAGCTGCTGACACAAATGGCTGAGCACACACACAGTGTATTATAATGACACAGGTTGTATCTGTGAACTTTGCATCGCAGCCCTTCATTCCTCTCCCTCTCTCCTCTAGCTAGTACAGGAATCATGTTTCACTCTGACAAAACACATTGATTGTAAATAGACTTAACCCTTTAAATCCCAAAGCATTAACATTTACAAATGAAAATTACCCAGCTTCCCAAAATGCAACCCATCCACATGAACGAATAGATGTGTAATAAGATGCAATTTTTACAAGGTTCTCGGAAACACTGATTGGTCAGTTGGGTCTTTGAAATATTTTTGCGTAATGCCCGCTAAACTGTTATTTAAACCACATTTATAATTATAATATTTATCATTATTTATCTAGCACCCCTCCAAAAGCTCAGTCACTTTAAAATGACTGTACAACAAATTACAAACCGTACAAAAAAAGACTTTACTGGTCATTACCCCAGCAGATTTTGCTCAAAGACCCTTTGTTTTATCCCCTCTTACATCTTCCTGTCATATCTCATTATTTTTTCATTCGATCACTCTAATGAAGAAGACTCAGATGAAGGTGATAAATGGTTTAGCAGCTATGAGCGTACGGCTTACACTGCAGACTAACTGCAAGTAGACGTAAGGAGGGCAGGCTGACACGCATTTCACTTCACTGCAGATACAGAGGAGGCAGAATTCGTTTAAAGCCAAGCAGCAGTCAAGAACAGAGTCGTCTAAGGTAACGCTATAGAAGCAGCACTGACAGACAGCCTGACTGAAATACACTGGCGCATAACAGATTCAAAATCAGCACCACACCCTGCACACAAAACACTCATCCATTCCTGAACTCCTGTAGGCACCTTAAAGAGACAGTACACCTCATTTACTCATCATTTACTACTGTCATTTCAAACATATATGTTTTGCATATCTACAAAAGAAGATATTTTGAGAAATGTCTCAGTGGTTTTGCGTCCATAAAATGGGTGCCACTGTTGTTTGGTTTCAACATTACTCACTTTAAAATATCTTCTTTTGTGTACCTTAGGATAAAGTCACACAGGTTTGGAATGACTTGAGGGTAAGTAGATAATGGACTAATTTCATTTTTGGGTGAACTATTCCTTTGGTGGCAGCATTTTGCATAAGAATTTCAAACACACATTTACACACTGTGTTTGTGCAGGGTAATTTGATTTGTGCATGTCAGTTAAGAATGGATATCGGGAATAGTGAGGTCATGCAAACACCCCAGAGAGAGTCGCCAATCATTACAACATCTGAATGAGGGGGAAGGCTAGTTTTCAATCAATATAACCAAAGACTTTTCCTTCCTGTTAAGACAAAGCCCGTGTCAAAAAGGTGGAACTCTAGAAGGTTAGATTCCACATAACAACAAAAGCTATTCCAAAAAGACATTATTTCAAACCAGAGCTCTCGTTTGGTAAAGCCATTATGAAACATTAGCATATATTTGTGCATTTGGAAGATGCTTTTATCCAAAGCACCTTAAAGCCATACTTTGTTATCAGAATACATTCTCTAGGACTCAAACCCCTGACTTTGGTGTTGCTAGCGCTATACATACATATATATCAGTTAAGCTACAGGAAAACTGACTACAAAGCAACTTTGACAAAACTATTATTTCAAATATCATTCCAAAAATATTATTTAAAACTTTAAACTTTCTGACAGAGTTTTCAAAACGCCTGTTCAACAGGGCTGCCAATCCGGCTCCTGGAGGGCCAGTGTCCTGCAGAGTTTAGCTCCAACCTGCCTCAACAAACCTGCCTGGAAGTTTCTAATCTGCCGAGTAAGCACTTGGTTAGCTGGTTCAGGTGTGTTTGATTAGAGTTGGAGTGAAACTCTGGAGAACACTGACCATCCAGGATCAGGATTGGATACCCCTGCTGTACACATTTTGACCCAGTTGATAATGTCTGAGGTCATTTTGACCCCAAATTCTTTTCATGTGAAAGAAGATAAAACTTTATCCGCAGAATATGTTTCAGTTCTGTTTCACCTCACAAGAAGTTACGTTTGTAGGCTAAGTGTGAGTTAAAACATGATTTGAGTAATTTATAATACATTAAAACATTTGGGGTCAATATGACTCCATGCATTAATAACATTACTAAAATTTGCACATAACCAGAGGGTGAAGTTTGGCTGTGACCCCTGACCTTTTCCTCCTCCAAGCGCTGCCTCCTTTTCCCCTCCACGGCTGAGCGACGGAGCATCTCCTTCTGTTTCTGCTCCTCCAGACGCCTGCCTCGCTCCTCCAGCGAGCGCACGTGCTGCTGCTGCGCGCGCTGCTGCTTCTCCCAAAGAGCTTGTTCACGTACAGCTACAGACACGATGGGGATGCACACAGATGACAGTAGATCGACACTGCCCTGATACTGTGAAGGCCAAGCCTCTCTCTGTCTACTGACAATACTGATTTTATTATGCTAAGCACTTAGGGGTATTATAGAAAGTATTCTGCTGTTCAAGCCCCATTGGATTCTGTGATGTATGGACCTGCAGTCTATTGCCCTTTAACTTATCCAGCAGGCAGTGTTTGGAATTCATTTAGAGATTAAACGTGGCTTTAGCGCAGGCAATGTTTGAAACAGACCTGCACCATGCGGCTCACCTTGGCTCCTGTCTTTTTCCTCTCTCCTTTCTTTGACCAATCGGGTTCTGTCTTTTTTGGAACAGCCATCTTGGAAAATACAAATGAAATTTAGGCATAAATRTAAGCACACGTTTACACAWATGTGCGATCATCTCACAAGCCAGATATRCAGGCAWATATTTATGACCGGGGGAAMCAAATAGAACAWTGTAATAAATTGTATTTAAATCATTGATTTTAATTATGTAATGTATGCAGATAGATGCAAAGTAGAAATGCTTGAGGGAAACACAAACCCGTGACTTTGCGCAATTTATCTTGGAGCCTGCGGCACAGACTGTCCCCTAGATATAGCTGTTCCCTGCAAAGCTATATCTAAAGACTGTTTAATGCAGCTGATGGAGAATTGCTTTGTATTTTGCATATTTCTAAAAAAACACGCCAACATTTAAACCACACAGCAGCAGGCTGTTGTAAACTGTTAATAAAAGATCTTTGAAACCATAAGGCACGCCAAATGGTGCACATACATGTATGTATACGCATATAAACACATACGCAGAATTTAGAAAACAACATATTTTAAAAAGGAAACATTTAAATACATCATGATGTATACTAACGGGTTGTTTCCTTTTTTAAAGATATTTAAAATGCTATTTTTAAGGAATCGATAGTAAAAGCCTAATTTTGCTGTTAATTAAGCCGTACATGTCTGTACAGCATGTTGTCGATGATATGACCTGGTGTTCAGATAAATATCTTTAATAAACAATTATTATTTCCCTGTTAAGGGCACACCTTCGGTCACCTGCACAGGTCAGTTTTGGGGTATCCATTCTCTCGCCTCAGCAGCAGTTTCCATGACAACAGCTCAAGATGATGTTTTTTCCCATTTCTCATCCAGATAAAGACATGACAGATAAAGAAAACGTACCTGCCGGGTTTTCCACGACTGTTGCCATCTCCAGTTTCTGCACTAATGTATTCCGAAAATCAATATCCAGAGAACATCTCGGCTCCACAACACACGGCTCACTTTATGATCACACACCGACTGTGTTTGAAAATGACAACGCGATGAACAGCAAAACTGTGTGTTCGCCAATGTCCTCCTTACATACCAACAGCGAATCTAGAACCGCAGAGCACAGGGTTCTAATAAATTATAACGCGCTCGACCAATGGCGACGTGCAGAACGCAAGCGCTCGTAAGCAATGCACCCACGAGCTATGCATTACGTCATACTGTATACAGGTCTATATACGGAAACAGGACAGCTTAGCACGTGATAACGTTTTGTCATTTACACTATAGACGTTCAATTGAATTAATAGTGCCTAGAAACATATGCACTGTTACATATGTCTGGCTGTTTGTCTACCTACCGAACAAAATTCAGGATGTAATTTTTCTTATCATCATAATTTGACCATTGTCGTAAAATTAGCCAGTAAGACAAGGCATCGTGATGGCGTTCTATATAATTTACATTATATGGTTCACAGTATACACAACTTTATAGACACAGTGTGCAAACATTCAAATTATCTAGGTTTCTATTTGAGTTACGGAATATTTGCACAGATACGTGATTAATTTTCTGAAGCACATTCGCTCTTATATATAATATTCCTGCATTTAAAATTTAAAAAGGGGTCTCACTGCTTCCAGTGCTCATGTGGACAATTTCTAACCACAATTCAAAGATGAGGAGGTACTGTGAACTCTTCTCAACATCACAACATTACCCCAAACACTGTGTTGACACAATGACTGAAACCACCAAGCCTATGGCTAGACCCACACACACTTACTATACTTATACTGCCTTTTATATCCAAGTACTGTACCACAAAACTCCCCAGATAAACAAATATTAGTAAATTACTTTGTATAAATACAAAGAACAAAAACAATTGTCAAAACTATATGTAAATGTAATTACTAAATGTAATGTAAATGTAAAACCTGGGGATACCATAGAAGGATTTATAAATGCAGAATAGTATTGTCATTGTCTTAAACAACAGCTGTAATCAGCAGTGGGTTCTGCATTATATAACCGTAATGAAATACCAACAAATTAGTCAGTCACAGAAGATTCAAAGGTTTAAAATACAAGTTTTGGAATTGTGGTTTTGAATGTTTGATTTTATTTAAAAAATCACAGGTTTCTGATCAAAACCAACAGAGGACAAAAAGCAACCATTATTATTAGCTCATCAAAACAAAACGCTTAAAATGGGTTTTAACACGATTGTTATGCACTTTCAAAAAGACCAATTCACCAAGAAAACAACCCATAAGCTCTCAGAATTCCTGCATCCGTTTGCCTATTTGCATACAAAAATACTTACTGCTTCTGGTTATTTGTTTTGTGAGCTATGACTTCAAAGTAAAATTCCATTTTTATCTTACAATCATTACGGGATTCTAAAAATAAAACTAGCTTAAATTCTGCAGCCCTGTAAAATGAGATGGATTAGTTACTTTAGGTAGGCAAAAACCAGAACAGAATGTATTAAAAACAGAACAAATTGTGGAACAAGGAGCTAACCAGAGACAGGCTTTAATAACAATAAACACATTGGCAAATGCATTATTGTGTGCTCAGTAAATGATATGGAGATCTGAAAAAAAAAAACATTCAAAAAGACAGACATTTTAAAGCTATGAGCTTTATCCCCTCATAGAGTTGCCTTCACTCTACACAGTTTCATTTCTATTAGGATACAGACTGCAAGACCAAACATAAAATTGGTTATCTTTTTTTATTGCGAATCCAGAGATTCTGTACTTGTAGCTAAATTCCACTTGATGTGAAATCAATATAAATACATTAAAAGATAACAAATGGGATTGAAGGTGATTAGTCACAGAAACCTAAAACTTGAGCCTCTGTGAACATGTTGTTGGGGTGTCTTCGGGGGGGAGGGGGGATTCTGTCACCGCTACTTCCCAGCTTCTTAGATCTGGAGAAAGGATGAAGCATCGCCATGACAACAGGCATCATCACAACCATCATCTGCACTGATAGTTAACTCAGTCCATTTTGTAGCAGCAAAGCAATGACATGAGGAGGCTAAATTGTTATATTTTTCTCAAAGTACTTTGATAAAAAAACAAAATTACCCAAACAGGGCATTTAAAAGATGGCCAGATGGCCATTTTAATTAATCAAAATTGCACAAAAACATAATTTATATAAACAAGGTATTTTAGGCACTAAATGCAGATCATATTTAAACTTTGTACAGAGATCTGAGTACTTACATCATCAATGTCTTCATCATCATCACCGATGTCATCAAACTGAATCTCATCATCATCGCCAGGCCCGAAGGTATCGGTCTCATTGATTTTGGCTGTAAGGCACCAACAGTAGGAATTTCAAGTGACATGCCATTTAATTCAGTGCAGCAAAAACACCCACATCTCACAAGCCAAGAACTTTCTTCCATTAAGACCTGTCTGGCACAGATAATGTTTCTCAGACAGGGTTCTCATATACTGACCATGTTCTGGAAGCTCTCCATAGGCTTTCAGACTCCGAGCCTCATCAGCATTATACTTCAAAATGACATCTGCTTTGTTATCCTGACAAAAAAGTTAAAAATTTAACCACAGATATTCACCTTAAAAACGCTTGCACACAATAATTTAGCCATTTCAGAAACAGCATTATTTTATGTGCCGAAACACTGTAAATTCAATTCATTTCTAAGCAAACCACCGCCAAGAATATATTTAAATGCATTTACCTTGAAAACAACAACAGACATTTGTAGTATTTAAAATAAACAAACCTGGTAATCCCTTAGTCCAATGAGTATAATGTCTGATGTGTTAATCCAAACCTAAATTACAAAAAGGCAAAAAGTGTTAAAATAATAATATTTAAATATGTTTTATATATATTATATATATTTAATATTTACATTTAAATCAGTCTGTCTTTATTTTAGAATATTATTGTGCCCTATTACCTTTAAGTAAAATGATTTGTCACACATAACATTAATTAGTTTCATCAGATAATATTGCCTGATTGATTTAAAACCTCTCTGTCATTTCCCTGAGATCCAAACAATCCGGCACGTTCACATAGTGATTACAAAGTGCTGAACCTGCATTCAGCCTGAAGCTTCACACACTGGAGCTGTAAATTGCACCTTTTTCCGGAGCTTTCCTCGAATGTGACAAAGCCGCTTGACTCCATCAAAGCACATGGCCTCCAATCTTCCATTCCCCAGCATCTTAATGACCTGAGCATATTCTGTAAGACAGAACAAACTGTAAAAAACAGCTGATAATGCGTTTCTGGTTAAGCTACATCATGATGGTGTTATTATGAGTATTATAATGTACCCTGTCCGTCCTCTTTAAACACCAGCTCTCGCTTTTCTGATTCATTTTCATTCTTACCACGTCGCCGATTTTTTCCTCCTTTACCTGTACACAACAAGTATAAATACTGGATAAGACACTATAATTACATTTAAATTGCAATGACTATGGAAAATTAACATGGAGAAATATCACCAACCTTTAAAATAAGATATTTACGTGTCTTAATGTTGTTCAACTACTTGCCATAAAACAGGTTACTATCGATGGACTGCAGTGACACTGAACCAGCATTAAACCAGTATCACAAAACCAGTATTTAAACACGACAGCCTTGTCTTTTAAATAATTGATACTTCATACGTGGTGATTAAAATGTGAGTTAGCATTGTACATTATTGCCTAACGACTGAACAAAGTACAAGCATCCAGCAAAGACACACACACAACATGGTAGTGTAAATATGACATCTTGATTTTGTACAATCTTCTTGGATATTCTAATTTACGCATATTCGAACTGTTACTTTCGTTATCTGATCAGAGAGTAAAGCTTTAGGAGCTATAGATTACTTTAAACCTCATTTTGCGCCATTATTGTCATCAACGTAACTGCGTAACACATATTAAAGTGACGGACAACATTGTTTTCCACGAGCTTTATTTTGTATGTACAAACGCATAGGCGACTATTCGTGTTTTAAAACAGATTAATCTGTCAAAAGTAAAAAAAATGACTACGCTGCTAAACAGGCACGTTTAGCTCACCTTACCTTGTTTGCTAAATTCGAAACTAACATCTCACGTGATTGTCATTAAAAATCCTTACCTTTATTTTTCGGCATATTCTTTACACCAGGTCGACCACTGTCGTATAACGTTTAGAAACGACAATGAACTATAACCATATGGTAAATATTTTATATCTCAGACAAGCAGCTGTAACGGGATTAGAGCCGCTAGATAGAAGAGCTACGGATGGCACATGCGCAAAACGATACATTCAACAGCGCAAAACTTTATTTAAACGTCTTCAGGTCAAAGCTGATAGGAACTGTTCCGATATTTATTGCATGACTTAGCAAAACATAATTTAAAACATAATTTTAAATAAGTCATTACATTTAAACAATGTTTTGTACCATACTGCCCTACATGGTAAGAAAATCTCGGCAATTGTGTGTATGTTAATATTTTTGTTTATATACACACACATATAATAAAATATTTTGCGCAGTCTTTGAAGCAGACCAGTTATACGTTTCACTAAGCTGTATCCCGCATATAACTATGTATGTGATAAATAAAAATCTTGAATCTCTGTATTGCTTTATTTTACAGAAGATACGTACAGAACAAAGCAAAATGTTTTCATAATATTAACAGTAATATGCTTTAATTTTATGTATATTAATATGCCTTTTTGGTTTAACCATCGTGGGAACTGTAAATATAGTTTACTGTGGTATTATTATTAATAATAACGTTTAGCTGAGTTCACACATAATGTGCGCTTGAAAAGATTCAGTTTATAAAAATGATACAAATGTTTTCATTCAATCTAGTCGTTGTGTTTAGTTTTGAAAAACCTATTTACCTTAAGGTTTAAAAATGACAAAATGTGGGCATATACATGTGTGTGTAGGTATATACACTCTTGTCAAGTAAACAAAGCATTGCATTTATGCATGTGGCAAACACTTTTATCCAAAGTGACTTACAATACATTCAAGTTATACAATTTATCAGTACGTATTTCCTGGGAGTCGAACCACAACCTTTGCACGGCTAATGCAATGCGCTACCAGGTGAGCTACAAGAACTCTGCGTGCATTACTTGTAGTTTGCCTCCTCTCCAGCAGATGTAGCCAAGTTATCGCTGAACCAACTTCATTTACCAAACACGTTATGGAACCAAAAACAATGCATTTGCCGGGATATTTTTTGTAGAAATGGCAAACCTTTATTTTCTAGCTGTACAAAAAGAAAAAAAAAAACAGGATAGCAGCTTGCTTATATGGACAGCAACATTTTTCCAGCACTCTTCCAAAAGACAACCGAGATGAAAAATGTACAACATTTAAACACATTTAAACTCGCTCAGATTCGCTTAGAAGCAGTGGTTAAAAAAGGGCAAATTATCCTCAGTCATGCTCATAACATTTCCGCTAGCTAATATAGCATCTCGCCCATGCACATTTATTAAAAATATGTCAAGGCTGGTAAGTAGTCACTTATAACAGTCACTACATATATTCCTCTACATACAAGATACACAGGTCAGCAGGTTTTAGGTGAGGCGATACAGCTGTATACGTCAGTCCCAGCTTATATTTTTCTATAATGTATTGCGTTTCACCTGAGTTCTCCGTTTGACATTCTGTGCTGTTTACATACAGGGTCTTCACCGCAGTTGTGTGCTTTGGACCTCTTTCACGTTACGTCAAAAGTTAAGCTGACGCTAGCAGCCATCATACAACTTTAAGACATCGGCAAGTGCTCCTATAGTCTCATATGAGTCTGCCAAGAAGGTTTTTTCCAGTTGGTTGCTTAAGAATGACTATGAAAATAAGGTTTGCTGGAAAACAACATAGCTACTATGGCTCAATGGAACAACATAGGTGTATAATGTCAGTGGCTTCCAGGTATGATATATTGGACAAGTGCAAAATATTTGAGCTAAAACAGAATAAAATAATATTCAGTGTTGACCTGAAATCATAAAACTATAATATCTTATATAACGTCCCCATACAACTGGAGCTTTTTCAACTATGTGCAGACTAAATAAAACACAAGGGATTGGTTACGTCATAAGTTTGTGGTCTAAAATCCCCCGTCTTTCCTGAATACCACCATTTCTTAGCTTTATATAATGAGTGAGATACAGTATGTCTGCAGATTTTTTTCATGTATTGTAACTGCATACTCAAAAGTTTTCACCGAACAAATATAGTCCACAGAATTCCCCCGATTCTTCAGTGGTTGGTGTTTGGAGGCAGCAGTGACTGTACCGGTGGCCCCCGTAGTAACAAGACCTGATTGTCCACCAGGGGTCCTCAGAATCAAGGGGGTCACCAGGCTCCAGGGCCTTGCCGAGTTTAGGCTGTGCTCAGACCAAGCTAGAGGTCGCGGGTATGTGCTCATAGAGCAGTGGAAGTCAGTTTTTTTACCCCTCTGCGCTGAGCAAGAATCGAACAGCCCACGGGTTCCAGCATTGGAGGAATATTTCTGTTCAAGGCAGAGTAGGTGGCAGCCATCGCCCCCTACAGGAGAAAAGATTCAACACAAACCTCGCTGAATCGAACATATTAAAATAACAGATAAAACACTACATGCATTGTACAGTAAACACTCCATGGCCAAATTTGTCACATCCCATAATAACATCTAAATGTTTATGCATGAGCATACAAAGACAACATGTGTTTTTAGAGAATTTTAGAGAATTGAGAATAATGTTTTTAGAGAATTTTAGAGAATTGAGAATAATGTTTTTAGAGAATTTTAAAGAATTGAGAATAATTTTTTTAGAGAATTGAGAATAATGTTTTTAGAGAATTGAGAATAATGTTTTTAGAGAATTTTAAAGAATTGAGAATAATGTTTTTAGAGAATTGAGAATAATGTTTTTAGAGAATTGAGAATAATGTTTTTAGAGAATTTTAAAGAATTGAGAATAATGTTTTTAGAGAATTTTAGAGAATTGAGAATAATGTTTTTAGAGAATTTTAGAGAATTGAGAATAATGTTTTTAGGGAATTTTAAAGAATTGAGAATAATGTTTTTAGAGAATTGAGAATAATGTTTTTAGAGAATTGAGAATAATGTTTTTAGAGAATTTTAAAGAATTGAGAATAATGTTTTTAGAGAATTGAGAATAATGTTTTTAGAGAATTGAGAATAATGTTTTTAGAGAATTTTAGAGAATTGAGAATAATGTTTTTAGAGAATTGAGAATAATGTTTATAGAGAATTTTAGAGAATTGAGAATAATGTTTTTAGAAAATTGTAAACTTCCAAATTTGTATTATATATATAATTAATATCAGGACCAAACCTTAACCAGATGGGGGGCGTCATGTCTGTTAAGCTGGTATTTGGGGAGCTGCTCTTTGTGAACGATCCATGGATGTCTTAACACCTGAGCAGCCGTTAGTCTCTGATGGGGGTCCACGTGTAACATTTTAGAAACCAACTCCTATAAAAAAACATAAATGTGTGCATCACATTTTGATCATTCTGACCAATGGTCCAGATGAGATGGTTTCTTGAGGGGTGTGTTAAAGTGTAGGCCCAGTCATGCTAGTCGTTTTGTGATTCATTGACTGAGGGAATTCTGATCTGCCAATTCACATGATGAAATATTTAGTGACCAACAGAAGATTTGACTGAAAAGTAGGGTGGGTGGACAACATCACGTCCTGTTCACAGCTCTTCGAGGAGTTTAACACTCACCTTGGCCTCATTTGAAACCGAATTCCAGTATCCACCTGTGAGAGAAAACTTCCCGCCGCCGATCCGAGCCAGAATCTCCTCTGGTGTGTCCTCTGGGCCGTTAGCAAAGGGAGTAAATCTGATTTTTTTTAAAAAGTGTGTCAAAAAAAACACAAAACCTTTTTAAATCTGCACAAAGTCAGACCTAAACTTACCCAGTTAACATTGTGTACAGAAGGACACCTAGACTCCAGATGTCACAGGCCGCATCATAACCCTGTTTCTTCAGCACCTGGAGACCAAAGCGAGTTGCTCAGATCAAGAACGCCTGCTTTGTTAAAAACGCGCACAAGCAAAAGGGAAAGACGTACCTCTGGGGCCACAAAGTTAGCTGTGTAACAGGGGGTCATCAGTAGACCGTTTTCTGCTCTCAGCTGCTTGGCGAAGCCGAAGTCACAGATTCGGATGGACTCCGGATTCCCAGATTCATCCACGTAAAGAATGTTACTGGGCTTCAGATCTCTGTGAACCACCTGTTGAGGAGGGATGGAAGTTTACAGGATCTATCTATCTATCTATCTATCTATCTATCGATCTATCTATCGATCTATCTATCGATCTATCGATCTATCGATCTATC
>JAZGTI010004726.1:0-27289 GCA_036877585.1 Botia kubotai
TCTGGCTCTCATTGCGCACTGCTGTGGAATGGTGGAGGGGACTATTACGCCTGAGCAGGTTGAATTTACCTTCTCCAGGAGAGTCCATCGGTGACTCTAATGAGAGCATAACATCTTAGACATAATAGTATGATAATATCTTATACATCCTTAGCTGGTGCATGGAGTTGGTCGGATGTATTGTAACAGGCGAGTCACGTGACCAGTGAACACTATAAGCGATAACTTATCCCAGACAGATCATGGCTCCGTCTGTGCACACGTTCGCATTACGCAGAGGGAAATGAGCAGGGCAGCAGGTGGCAGGTCTAAACACTTCCAAATGTCAATCTGGCCATGAGATCCGCAGCACAACATGAGCGGGAGTCAAGCAAAGCTTTACTGGCTCCAGTAAATAGAAATTTAATCAAATCGCTCTTAATTGAAATCTTTTCTGCAAATAGTGTTTAATTTGGCCTGATGTTGTGGTTTTCCAGTATTGTGGATCTAGACCACAATGAAACAATGAATCGTCAGTGTTAAGTTTAACAATGGTCAGACATGGTTTAAGGGTAGACATGCACCACTAATGATCACTTTGTCACTTTGTAGCACAGTGGAACAAATGATAGTACTTATATTAGGGGCAGAAATGGGGGAACCCCATCTGAGGGACCCACCAAACCTGAGGGTTGCCCCCCCTAAAAATCATTAAAAATCACACTTTGTATTATAAATAAAATTATATATACTTATATAAAAATATATTAAAAAATTAAAAAAGTAGTAAAACAATACAAACACAAACTGGGCACATGTGTTTTAATCTCAGAAACATTTTGAGTCCCTCCTTTCTTTTACCTCAAGTGCACATACACGTCCGGTTGGAGAGAACAAAGTTCTGCAGAAGGTGTGGAGCTCCAGTAAGTAATCTTTCAAGGCTATTGTATTCACTTCAAACATTGGATTAAATGATTCTTTGCTCTTTAACAGAGAGTCCACTAGTGATTATAACATTACCTAGCTTGTTTGTTTAATACTGTAGCTTGTAAGTATTGTAGTAAGTCACTCACTACAATATCTATAACAATATGATATCTATATCAACAACTATGATATCTATATTTAAGTTAGTTGAATATCTAAGTAAGAGATATCCCCTGTCCCAAAATACTATGTGGAGGATGAAAGATATTTTAATAATTATATATGACCTCATGGTGAACCTATGAACCTAACTCATATTTAAACAACTATTGCTTTGTGTTGTTGGCCAGATAAAATGACAGAGAAAAGAAAAATGGACATAAGATCATGTTTCAGTGCATCAAAACGCCAAGTACAAAAAGGCCCCATATTAAGACAAACATCTTTATAAGAATGGGTACTTAAATCATTTCGAAGAAGAATATTTTGATCAGCTATCTGAGACCAGAGAGAAACTTTGAGAATAAGGATAATGGCATGGTCTCCATGCTACACTAATAATAGTAGTAAGGATTTCTTTTGTGTACACATATCCTTATAAGTACAATGTTAGTTGTAGTAGTTTTAAGTAATTTTAATCAAAAATTGCTTTTTAGAAATCTTGTTTATTGTCCCCCAACTTAGGTGAAATTTACACCCATGATCAGGGTTAAAAATGGCAAGGCTTTTCTTTCCAGCAAAGCTTTAAAAAACTAAACTTATGCTATTTCAGCAATCAAAATGTTATATGGCTAAAAAGTTCAGGAATGTTTATTGTTATTTTTAAGCAGCCATGATTCCCAAATACTCACATGGTATGGTAATATATTTTTAAAGTAAATCAGAATTTTTGTCCTATCCAGCCATAGCATGCATAAGCAGCACCTAAATTTTGTAGGCTGCTTGGTTTCACCAGTGTGAGCTTGGCAAAAAGACAAATAAGGGCAATTCATGTGCGGCCTTCTGAAACCTATATAACAAATACCAAATAACAAGACCAAAATTAACATCAAAGCCATGATCTTTCAAAACTGCAGCTTTGTCCAGTACAGAATCCGATACCAAACTGACTTTGTACTTAAAAACAGATACAGAATTATATTACACATTAATATATTTGTGTGTACATGTGTCATTTTAAATGATAAATGTCATGTAGTAAAAAAAAGGATGCTATGAGAATATATGAGAAAAGACTAGCAGGCATGGGTTCAGATCTGGACTGTGGTATTTGATGCAGTTGATGACCTATGATCCAAACACACTGATATTCTTCAGTATATCCACAATATATATCCCAGGTACATACACAAAAGTGACTGTAGGCTTTTATTGCATTACCCCTCAAGTGCTTAAACCAGCTTTCTCTTTCTCTGTTGTGCTCCAGCCTTTTTTCTGCTAGTTCTCATGACCATCTCATTTGCCAGTTATTGAACTAGTGCTCTATTATTAATCTGCCTACTCATGGAGATGGATCATGCTCAAATTTGGGGTCAGAAAAGCTAAACATGCATCATGATGAATATTTCAGCATCTATTTTGGGAGGACTGCCTCTGTTCTTTGTTTAACTGCTGGGCCAGGATGTTTGTGAATGCATTTCTAACAATGAGGCTATACAAAGAGTGTGGAGAACACAGGGAAAAATATCATAATGTGTTGCAACAATAGCAGTCGGCCTCTCAGACTGCATTCAGTTGAAACTGGAGCTTGCCTTTGAGTTTTGTTTAAAGCAAAGAATCACAGCTGGAGAGAAGATCTTTCAGACTGTGGATGTGTAGAAGTCCATATCGCTGGCAATTTGTGATGCAACTTTGAGTAACCTGATACACACAACATTAAACATCAGTGTGGTGCTTCATTATGTGAATAATCTCCATATTAAATGACCCCAGGTTTCAAGAAGGTGCAAAGTTGTGATATTGGTGCAACCATTTGGGAGCTTGAAGCCTGCATTAACAAGACTTCAACAATTGTGTAGTTTTATCATTATTTTATGGATGGTGAGATAAAGATTGGTGTATTTTCTAGAAAACCCTCTAAAAACAATAACACTGCTGTCACAATACAGTTCCCACCTTTAACAGTTTAACATTACGTGGAACATCCTTCAAATATGGCGTGGGTCTTTTATCGGTCTTTTAACCTGGGCCAGATAGCAACCACCAAGCAATGCCCTAGTAACCAATCGAAACACTTTTGCAACTGCATAGCAATACAGTAAAAAACAAACAGAACACCTTAGCAACTGCATGGAAACGCCCTGCCAACCACCAACAACGATCTAGCAGCGTGACAGCGAGTTTTGCACAAGCAAATACAGCTCACGTTTTTATTAAAGAATCTAGTTGATCCGATTGTTTGCTTGATCTCTCTTTAAAGTTTTGCGAATGCTCTTTCGAATCTCCCTGGTCAACTTCTTGAGCACAGAAGTGTTCATTCCAGGAATATTCACCTTCTCGTGCATGAGTCAAATGAAATGTTTACTCATATAAGCAGGGGATGATATGGTCTTCAGTTTTGTTTATTTCCAGTTTGAATGTGATGAGGAAAAGAAAGAGAACAAACACTGGATTTTATTTATTGATTTATTTAGTTAAAGTCAAACTCTAACTCCTCAGAACATTTCATTGTTTTGGGTGCAGGTTTAAGAGACTTATTACAGGAGTTTACACAAACACAGAATTAGAGAATTTTCTATACATGAAGTTATACTTTGCATACCAAATCTCTCGATTGCTTTCACTTAAGCTATATTTTCAAAGGCTCATCCAAAACACATGCAAAAATAAATTGTCTCTGAAATAACTCCAATACCAAAAAAGGTAAACATGCTATATTTTTTACATGTTTGAGGCAATGATTAGAGTCAATCACATTGGGGTTCCATGGCTGCCAGAGAGCTGTCAGCCATACAGATACACACTTGGCCTACACATGTTAAGTAAAGGCCAGCATCTGCCATGTTTGCCAAGTGTTGACACTAAAAGCTTTTTGACAGCAGAAATAAACACATAGGATCATGAATAGCTTCAGTTGGTGGTTAAGTCTCTAGAATACTATTATGCAGCAAATTACCACATCTTCTCAAATTTTCATAAATCTCAATAAATTCAATAAATCTGCATACTGAAGAAACAGAGATGCAGTAACCTGCATTCATTCATCACAAACATGCTTTATCGAACAGTGCATTGGTGAGGAGAAATGACCAATTAATACAAATTAACATCCTTGCAAATAACAGAATGTACTTTTATTTGTTGTACAGTGGACAGCGTATAACACAGTTCAGAAAAGATAATTGTTGCCACTTAAACACTTGTTACCATGGTTTCTTTCCTTAAGTGCTACGAATTAAACAAATACTGGATTGTAAGTCTTTCAAGCAACAGATGGCCCGATTCAACCGCTTTATTGCCACAGATCTGAAGGTTATAAACAAATTGCGTCAAAAACACAAGCAACTGAGTGCTTGGCAATGAAGTTGGTGGCACACATACAGTCAATTGTCTGCTTTAATAAACAGAAAGCACAATGATCATTTACTAAAGGGTAATAATGTTTTGGAGGTGATATTGGTATTAGTATTGTCATGCTCTCAGAATGCAGAGCACTGAGCACTGTCAATCATCAATGATGATTCGCTGGCCTCTGATTGGCTGACATGAGAACAAAGGAAAAAATTAATTAAGCAGTTCTTAAAATAATTAGAAGCAGCGTTGGTGGTCCCGTTCAGCAGAAATACAATAGCGGAAAGGCAGATCAGAGACGGCTCTCTGTGAGTGCTTTTGTTTTATCAGCATTCAGCTAATAAGAATTTTCTGCAGCCAATCTGAAACGCTTCAGTTCTTTTCAAAACCAGCAGACTGAGACCTGGGCTTTCACACGCCGGCCAGCACGAATGTTCATTTCTTTGTACATGAATAATTAACTCACGAAACCCTTCATTAAATAACTTATTAAACCTGATATATCTGCCTGACTATATGTTTTTGTTCTGCTTCATCATTAAACAGTTCTTCAATAATACTTACATCTGTTCTTTTTTTATCTATGCATGAACGAACGTTTTATTCATTTTTGGGTGGTTACTGAATTATTTATGAGGTTTAGTTGTTATATGGTTGAGTACTGTACTTAAGATGCATCACAATCACATTTTTAATGTAATATGACACCTTATTAAGATTTAAATTACACGAACAGAACACACACTACAATAGCAATTAAGGACACAAATTTGTGCTGGTTTGTTGGTAAATTATTTGGAAATCAAATGTGTCTTAAATCATATGTGTGTGATATCTGTGCCACTAGCAGCACCGGACAGAACTGTATTAATATTGTAGAAACAGATTTTTCAAACACTCCACTGGTCTGACAATGGTTGCCAACAGATATGCTAAACTCCCCAAATGCCATTGGTTGAGACAATGTATTGGTAACACAATGTGTTGGTAGCACACTTTACCACAGAGCAATAGTTTTGTAAATTTTTTTCAGTGACAGAAAAATGTGAATGGCTTGCTTACAGCTGTCTCTGCAAATTAAGATGGGATGTAAGTAACATACAAACAATTGCATTCAGTGTTTATGCATATGCAATACAAATCCTTGTTCTGATTCAGAAAAGACAGCAAATAGATTGGCTAACACATAGATTGTCCTTTTCTGTTTTTTTGGCAATAGCATTTTAAAATAAGCCAGTATTCTTAAATATTCTTCATGTGTTCCTTGAAAATTAAACTTATGATCCTGCCATTGCTACAGGTACACGCGGGAAAAAATTGTTTTTCTCCTATATTGGGTAAGTTTGAGATCTGTTTCAATGCATTTGATCTTGAAGACGCTTAAAGATGAACTCAAAGCAAGTGAGTGCCCTCTAGTGTACAATAGTTTGTCTTACTTCGTGCTTCAAGTTCTGGGTGACTGACAGCTTAGAATTCACACAAACAGATCTCCCAGAAATAAATTTAGCTGTGAACCTTCTGCAGCTTGAATCAGGCACATCAGAGACAGAGATGAATGACAGAAGCAGACAGCCCTGGGTAAAGCGGTCTTGATTACTTGCATTTCATTGCTTAATGTTTAAGTTCAATTCCTATTACCTTTCATGTAATTAATACACTAAATCAATTGTGAGCCCAGGGAAGCCTTATTTCTTTGATTAACTTTGTATTACACTCAAGGTTGGTGGTGGTAGCATAAAGGTTCAAGATTTGGGTTAATATTTTACCGGTTCCAGATTCAAACTAGCTACCTCGATTTGTGAGACTGCAGAATTGTGTCAAAGCGGTGGGTGAGCAACACAGGGGCTCTTGAAGATCTATCTCCAGTTCTCCTCACCCACAACACTTCAGACTTCAAATACAACACAAAGTCAGACCACTCGCAGATATTCTCAGAGGTCTCCTGCCTACTCTCAAAATAAGCCACTACCACCAGAGTACAGAGAACCGGTCAGCAGCTTTGTGGAGTTGATGTGGTGTGTCCACCGCTAAGTATCACAGACAACATCTTCCACAGCCTCCACAACATGCTTGGGGGAATAAGAAGCATGTTCAGTAATAGGATGATCCAACCCTGGTGTAACAGGGCCTGATGCTGCCATAAAACGTACTCCTCATACCAAAGCATGTCAGTAATACAGTACAATACAAACCTCACAGTGCTTGAGGTTTCAAAAGCTTTACCCCCCTCATCTAAAACCACCTCAAGTCTCTGTCTTTCTCTACACGAGTGAGTGAGCCATGCCAGCACCATCAGACTCCACGCATCGCTATTCTCCTGACTGTGTTATCTCTAACAACAGCCTCCTGCTCTTACAAAAGCCTTGAGCACTTCAAGTGTGTTGGAGGACCGTGCGATTGTTGATACTGGATGCAAGTGCTGCGCTTGGGATGTGCCTTACATGCTCAAGTGCTTCTACATCCTACATCTATGCATGTGGTTTGTTTCCTACACTTACACTAGAGGGCAGTACTACTGTATACTACTGGAGACATGGCATGCTATTCAAGACTCCAAAACAAACCTTTGTGCCTCTGTCATGGCTTTGAGTTCTGGGAATGCCTGGTGCACAAAATGTATAGTTACAAGTGCGCCAAAAATCTGTTTATTCAATTAAAAAATCTGTTCTGTTCCGTCATGAAACTGATGCATAGCCTTTGTATCTAAAGCAATGGAGTGACCCGAGAAAGGTCAAAGTTCAAAGAAATACAAAGAGGTTCTTGTCCATCTCACCGTACTGACCAAGGGTCATTCTGAATGCGGAAATGTCTAAAGACAAAGAGATTCACTAAACACAGAGGAGAGCTGTGATGTGATTTATGTGTCTTAATTACTCCTATCTATATTTGTCCGAGTGCCAGCGGAAAATACACACATCAGCTGTGATTTACAATGGAATTATACAGCACAGCTCATTAAGTGACTTCATGCGTTCCACAGTCAACATCACCATGACAACAAAACAGGCATTTTAAGGACAACAGTGGTCTAGGCGATGAATGACGTTTCACTGCATCCCTCGTGTGCACTGTGATCCTTCTGATGCAAAGCTGTCTGTCCACACACATAATCTGCCAAGTGGAGGTCTAAACTCTGGCCTAATGTACAAATCCTAAAGGAGCCAAAATATTTCCCAATGCTTTTTGTTGTTCAAAATTTTAAATGTATAAAGATATATAGTATACTGGTACATTAAACATTGACGTCTACAGGATTCCTATTAAAGAATTACCCCAAGTGGTTTAAAGATTGCTTAAAAATTAAATATGTATACCAACTCATAAACTAAATATTACTGTATAGCCATTCACTTTGCTATAGAACAAACACTTTCACAACATTCTCAAACTTTGTATATGAAAAAATCTATACTGAAGCTCATCTTCCAATAGTATTGCAAATTATGAATCAAGACAATATTATTTGTGACAGAACTTAAACGAGCTGTCCAACCATTGCTTGTAATAACTAAGACAAACCCGAAGGACCAATTACGTGCATGGCTGAAGAGTAACTATCCCGCCTCGACAAAATTAAAAAGCAATTACAGCAATAGCTCATATTAACTCTGATAAGTGATTCCCGACAATCCACGGACTTTTGCGTTCACTTTCACATACAAGCCGTCGAGATATTACCGCGAAACACTCCAAAACCGTCTTAGTCTCACCGTCTTAAGTTTATGTTCAGCACGGGTAAGCAAAGTAAATAACAAATCTCGTAGCTAACATGTGAGCCCTCGACCGTAACCTTTATGGCAATAAACGAGAAACGTCTAGAAAACTACCTTAGACCCCTGCATGCGGAAACAGCATAAAATCCCCAACACACTCATGCAAACACATCATGTCTTTAAAATTAGAGCCAGTGGGATAAGCACTTTGCGGCAGCGCGCTCACTAATGTCCCGTGGACCCTGCAGTTTAAATAGACGCGGTTTAAACAGCTTTGAGTGAGCACTCAGAGACCCGACTGGCTGCAGCTGCAGTAATAATGAGTTTGAAAAGCTGTGGAGGTGAGTGGAGCTCGCCGAGAGTCTCTCAGTGTAAGTGCAGGGGTGGTATCCAGCACTTAGATTGTCAGTGCTGGAGGATGTAAAGTCCCGTCAAGCGTATTTATAAAGCGCATATAAAACAATGAATGGTGACTCAAAGTTTTGTAGGCTACTTGTTGTGCAACTTAAAGCTAAGAAGCACAACTGCACAGTAACCAACAGTGTTTATGTTATAATGCACTGACACAGAGTAAGTGATTATACACAAACAGCACATAGTACAGGGGACAGAGGGGTTGTTATAGTTGTCACAAAGGAATGTTGACTCAAGGGCAAAGAGATCAAATACCGCTTTCTATAAGTAGTTTAATTGTTTTAAGTTTCTTAACAGTTTTCTTTTTACATTTTGCTGAAAGGTCTAATGGGAGGTGTTATGGTGGAAAAACTTACCCCATAATAATATGCCTTTATAACTGATCAATACAGAATCTTTTTCAAATCAATAAAAGTTCAAATAAACCCCTAAATATTCCTTGCAGTATAAGAGTTGATAACCACGGTCTCCGTTTGTTGTAATTACGATTGTTATTAATTGTTTTAAATACAGACACGGGTTGTGTTAAGGACTTTCCTTTTAAAATGAACAATAATTTACACTGAGGCATGTCTGGTGCTGAAAAGATAAAACACTTTATTTCTGTCAGATGGAGTAAGCTTCGGTGTGGACGCGGTGTGCGCGCTCAGCACATCAGTATGCGCGGGCGCGCTTATTTGAGGAATGCGTGAAAAAGTTTGGCAGGAGATCCGTGTCTTCGTATCGTCCCGATCATCTCTCCACCACTGATTGTGACAGGAGTCCGCTGGATATTAACGTCGACTTTAACCGGGTAAGGCACTTTACATTATTCTGAATGAACAGGTAGAGTAATGAATAATCCATACGATTGATCATTGGTTGAGCAATGTTATTGCACTGAAACTGTCTCTGGCTCCTGAGCCAACTGGTGTCGTGTTATTATGTTTATTAGTTTTTATATTATTAGTTGTATTAGTTTTTATTTTTTAATTACTTTCAGAAGTAGAAACATGCGAGGGCAAATGCAGTTGTTTTCTGAAGTTATAAAGACACGCCTGGTGCCATCGATCATTTTACTGTAATAAATTATTGCGAAGTAATAAAAAATCTGCTTCATGCGGTATCTTTTAAACTAACAGATGTATTCAAGTCAATAATATTATTTAAAATTATTCATCAAACCTAACTTTATTAGATTATCCCAAAGAAAGTCATTTGTAACATCATGCCAGGTGGAAATAGCTCTTAACTATAAATGTTGACTTTCTACAGCACACAAGATGGAAAATCAACCATGTACTTTTTTAAAATTATTTTATTTTTGTGGGAATTTACTTATAAATTCAATTTTAAAATATTGAAAGCTCCCTCAGTAACTCTCTGATACCAATACATAGCAAATAATTAAATTAAACATAATTTTGCCTGCTAACCAGGCTGGCTGGATGGGCAAAGCAATAAGTGCATTGTAGAAGTTTGGGCTCTTCTCAGCCAGGGCAGACAGAAGAGGCTGCTCCGGGCAGGGGCTATGGTTTGTTCTCTGAAGCCTGTCTATTCAGGCTGTCACAGCTTTTCACTGGGAAATAGGTTGAACCTCTTTCATTGTGACCCAACTTGACTGAGAGCGGGTAATTGGCAAATCCAGAGATACTCAAATGCCCTGCTGGGACGCTAATATCAGACTCAGCCTTTACAAGAATACCACAAACATGCTACTGTAATGCATGAAATGGTTATATTAGTTTATACTGTATTTAACAATATATATATATATAACAATATAATAAGAGAAATAAGTGAGAGCAATAGCGGAGGGAGGGAGATGGCATCCTATCTTTATCTCTATAATAGTTTCTGATCAGCATGTTTAACTGACGATTAGAAAATAGAGACATTCTTCCAAATACATATTGCTCACAGGCGAAACAGCAATATCCTCAAGAATCTTTTCAGGAGCAACCAACAGCCCTCAGTACTGTACAAACTGTATGCAGTTATAGAGAGTACAATGCTAAAAGAAAATGTATGATCCATCAAATATGCCATCTGCCCAGCTTGTCTTAATATGTTCATCAGAGTCAATGAGAGAAACTGCAATGCGATTCGTACAATCATGCTTTGTAGTTAGACTGGACTGGTCTGAATTTTAAGGGATCCAGTCACAATAGGTTAAAGCTCATTGGAGAGGAATGTTATCAGTGACTAAAGGCGTAAATCTCTGTGTTTCTCACACAAAGCATATATAGCTTCAAAAGCCTTGTATAGTGCAAGTCATGTGGGCCTCTCATTTGCTTTTGCATCCTGAAGTTTGAAAGCCTCAGGTCCCATCATGTAACTATATGGAAGAATTGCAACAAAATTCTTTAGAATGTGTTCATTTGCATTTTATAAAAAGATTTTAGGGTCATGCATTTGGAACAACATTGGCATGAATAAATGATATCGGAATATTCATTTCAAGTAAATCAGAGTCAAAGATGAGTCTTCTTAGATTAGTCATGATTAATCTCTCTCATGGTGCCCTGAAGCTCTTAGACTGCTGTGTACTAAAGCACTGTACACATAATGACTAAATAAACCCCTAATCCAATTTATCAACATCTATCTAAATTCCACATATCACTCCTCGGCTGCTGCCAACACCATATTCTCCTAGGTAATGTCTGTGTTTGGATTATTGTGCCATCTTAGGGATAAACTCCTTTGTGTGATCCCTGCTGTGGTGATAATGGATTTTGGGTGATTTTCTGAAAGTCAGTGGGCAGTGGAGGCTGTGCTGTTCTTAGTAAACCCAAAGTTAATCCCATGAGGCACTGGGGCTCAGTGCCCAATTAATGTCCATTTAACACTACAGCAAGTCTCTAAAGCCGGCAGCTGTTTATTATGGCCTAACAGTCTTTGAGAATTATGATAAATATACCTTCCTCAATGTTTTTAAATCAGATTTCTTTGTCCAAAACATATCTATCCTGTAACTTATGATGTAATAAAACAGACAAAAAAATAAACAATATTTTTACATTCTCAATTAATAAATATGTGAATTATGCTTGCCAGTGTAAAACTCATAACCGCAAGGACAGGGTGTTCTGGATGGTTTTAACTGTGTTGCTATGCAGTTGCCGTATGCAGAGTGTTCTGGGTAGTTGACAGAGCATTACTAAGTGGTTGCTAAGGTGTTATGGGTCACTGCTAGGTGGTTGGTTACTGGATTAAGTCAAGAAAGCCCACACAAAGTCTCTTTGATATTCTGGTCCCTATAGGTATGGTTTGGGTCCCTTCTGCAGTGGTAATTATGAAAAGTTTGGCCATTTTATCATCTGCCATGCATGAAAGTTTAGGTACCATTCATATCTGTTGCTCAGACCTGCAAAATGAGTAACATGCCAAAGCATAAGGGTTTCTTCAAATCCATTACTCCATTATGTGTGACAGAAATAAAGATGCTTGTCTTATAAAGCATCATAAAGCAAAGTATTTTGCACAAGAGCTCAGTAGTGTGAGGGGAACTTTATAAATCTCCACTTCATGGATTCCTACAAGAGGTCGAACCTGCAACACTTGCTATAAGCACAGTTATGTGCCTGCTAAAGATGATATTACAGCTTTTGGTAGCTGTTCTTTGACTGCATACCAACAGAGAGGCCTTATATGCAAACAGCCAGTAAATATTTACTTCAATTCTCTGACTTTTCATCCCACATAAACCTCCTTTTTTTAATTAACATGAATTAACTTTACTGGCATTAAGATGGCTACGAAGAACTTTACAGAGACAATTAGGAGAATTTGTATCCTTTTACTAGGAACTGGAGAAATCAAGCTCCCCTAACACTTATTAGCCCTTAACGTACAAAGGGCTAATTTGTACAAGTAACGTACAAAAAGTTGTTTGCTACAAATGAAAATGAATAGCTTTTCCAAGATATTTAGACAAAATTAGGCTCACTAAAGTCCTCACTGAAGCACTTCTCCTAGACAGTATGTTTTGTGATCACAGACATCAGCAAATGAAAGTCTTTTAGCTTGTTGATACTGAGACAATGCAAGTATTCCATCTTGTTTGTATTCGCAAGCTAGCAAAAGTTTTTTTAGGGACTTTCGAGCAGGCTTGATTTTACATGCTGATTTTCCTTAGACAGGTCTGGTCTGTAGTGCTGACAGTACTCCACTGTGGGTTTCACAGTCAGAACTCTGTATCCTCTGGGGCCAGTTAGGGAATTCTTCCCTGCAGGACAGTCTTTAGCAACCATAAAGGGGTTTCTTATATGTTTTATTCCTCAGAGCAGATAAAAGTACATAACAAAAAGCCTTCATTCCATGCTGTTTGTCAAAACTGTTTTTCATCTTAAATATCTGGTAGGACTTGTGATTTGGCCTGGTGTGCATGCATAGTAGACTGCTGACTTTTAAGTCTGGGGATGCTCTGCTAGATGTCAAAAACATTTTTTGTGCCACCACTAGGCATTTTGAAAGCTGGTTTTGCAAACATTTTGGAACTTTCTCGGCTAACTTTATCTATTCAGTGCAGCCAAATGCATCAACATTTCACTTCTAGTGTACAGACAGTAATTTTTTCTATGGAACTCCTTGGTGTAAATGTTACGCTGATTTTCTGTCACTCACATGGACAGAAATGGGGGTCATGACTTCTCCTGCTGGCTGTAGCTAATGTAATTATCATCTCATGTGGGTACCACAGCTTTCCATGGCACTTCTGAAAAGAGGAAAGAATATTCTATAACGATGCCACCCACAGAGTAAGATCTGGCTTGCTCCATCTTGAAACTCAAAACACACAGTCCCGTACAACAGACACCCACTCACACCATCCTGTACTCTCTTTGCTGCCCATTTGGAAAACATCCTCCCTATTGACAGTCACAATGGCCCACATTCCTCTGAGTGCTTATGGACATGGTTTGCTGGCACTTGTAGTGTACTTCATTCCAATTCAACTTGTCTCAGACAGCTACCCAGAACACTAATCATGTGTCCCGATATAGAATAACCTCTTCACTCTCACTTCTTCTGAGGCCACACATCACAGTCACAAAATATTAGCCCTTCCCCTCAGCCACCCACTTTCCCTTATTGACACTATTCTTCTGACAACGAAACACAGTGTAAATACGTTTTTCTGTTTGTCAAAGAGCCATCCTCCAGCTCCCCCTTTGGCTTGGTCCTCGTTGTATGACTCAGTGTATTCTATTGAGGCTAAAGAGAGGATAATTTAACAGTCACACTCCAGCTCAAAGACTTGGCTTTTAATGCTAGTTATCTCAAATAATGCCAAATGGGAACAACAAAAGATTACTCATCGCATAAAAGGAAGTATTAAGAATGCAGCTGCTACTGTAAGACATTTTACAGGTCAGTAAAGGTTACAGTAGGCGTGACATGGTTTATATTAGATCAAAACAGCCATACAATGCTTAGATGTTCAAGTGTGTGAAAGAAGCCAAATGCTGCATAGATTTGTCTGAGTGTTTTTTCTTTCAATAATCTTTTAAGTATTTTGAGTCTGATTCTTTTTTATGAAGCTGAAAAAGATTCATATGCTAATGAGGCCTCTCTCTTGGGGACCCTCTTCTCAATCTGGTCTCTGGCACCTCCAAAGTATTCGTTATTCACAGCTCCTCAACGCTTGTATTCATTTTCACTTATAATTCCATACAGAATGTATATGCATAACCTCAAATGTATGCCTAGTTTTGTTTAAATTAAGGCAATTACAAAAAAATGACTTGGTTTTAATGAGAAAAATGAACTTCTACATACAATTTTCTGCAGTTTCTATTCTAAATAAATACTATGGCCAAAACACCAATGACTTACATTTCAAAAATGATCACAATAACAAGGCCAGATTAGTTAATAGCGAAGCTTTTAATGACTTTAAATATTTTTACCACTGTAAACAACATGTAATAAAAAAGGTTAAACGTATTGCCTTACATCAAGTCTACATGATTTTAAGCTAATAAAATGACTCATTTGCTTAACTAAGGTAGCATAGAAGCCAAAATGGTGTTGCATCAGCAAATGTGTTTTTCATTGTACAATTTCTTTTTTTAACAAAATCAGTTAGGTTTAAGGTAGGGTCTGCCGTTGAGATAAATGCAAGTTTGTGAGAAGCAACGCTAATGCCACAGTCATGCCTTTTTCATTAGATCAGACATGTTTTTGTGCTTTCAAAGTGTCTTAAAGCCTTAAGAGGCATGCATTACAGAGGTTTTACCATAGTTAAGGTGTAAAGAATGATTTTGAATCAAACACAATTCAGATTCAATTCATCTACAAAGTAGGATATAGGCTTACTTTGCACAAATATAGGCTTTTTACTGATACATGTATTTTTACTGATACATGATTTGGCATGTTAATATAGAATTCCAATGACGTGTGGATACAGGTGTGCAAACTGATGTGCAGACACAGGTGTGCGGACACAGGTGTTCATATATTGCTTTATCCACCAAAACTATTAGAACACATGTACAGTATATTTGAGAAAGATGCACTAATACACATAGGAAGAACAACTAGGAGATAGATATACCTTCTAATACCCACAAGTTAATATGCTGATATGCAGATATCATATGCAAAAGTTTAGACTATAGGCTTGACTTAACACAACACTGGGCCTTTACAAAATATACTAATTTTAAAACAACAATTCAACTTAATACAAGCCAGAAAAACTTCTAATTAAAATTAACCAAAGGATTTATTTAGAATTAGGAATTTGAATCATTAATAAAGGTTGCACATTCACATGAAACTTTGCTTTTTAAATCCTATCAGGTGCCGTGATTATTTTGACAAGGTTACACAATAATTGTGGTTTTCTTCAAGCACAGTCCTTGCCTCTTTGAAGATTAAGCATCCTCCTTAGGTGAAGTGTGTTTGGTTGTATGGTTGCCGGGCTGGGTGCTTTAACAATCCCAGAGTTCCTCAACAAGCTGTTACATGTGGCAGAAATGATAACAGCGCTGTAAAGCCTCAGGGATTGCTGACTACTCACCACTCTCATTCTCTCCCACAAACTCATATGCATGCAATAAGACACAAATTCAGGCACACCCTACCTTGTACCTCTGCACACACACACACAATTTTGCGGTTGCCATGTAGTTGCTAAGTTGCTAAGTCAAAAGAGCCCACACTCAAGCCTTTATAATATTCTGTTCCCTTGAGTTCCTCCTAAAGTGTAAGCCTATTGAATTAAAAAAAAAGTATAATTCTGATAAATTTAGGTTAAATATAAACTTAAATTAAGCACTCAACAAGCTATATTATTTGAGCTATCATTAATGCTTGTATGGCAAAAACAGTGTGGGACAAATCATGCATCGAAGTGTAATACATTTATTTGAATAAGATTTGAATAAACCCTTCATCCAAAGTATAAACAATAGTAATTTTGATGCTTACTTTAGCAAGCAGCACTAATTAGCCTCTGAAATGATGCTTGAACCAGTTCTGAATAGAAGGCTAAACTATACTACTTGTTAACTATACTACGGCTTTATTTTAAGTAATTATTTTAACTTTACACCTCTGTCATCTTCTATTCCATTCACCTTGCATACACACTACAATATCTCTCTCTCCCTCTCTCTCTGTCATGCTGCAGTTCTTCTAGACCTGCTGTTAATAGGGTCTTTCAGTAAACCACACAGACTAGAACAAACACACTTATTCGTGCGTTTCCAAAATGCTAATGTGCCTGGTCCCCAGCACTTTTTCAAGGAGTTCCCATGTCTTGCATGGTGTAATTCCTCACACAGACAGCCATTAGTGTAGCCTTTAAGCTAACAGTGGCCAACAAGTCCCTGACATAGATTGGCCCTTAGCTGCGCTTGGCAAAGAAGGAAAAGTAACATTAATTCTTAGGCTCTTGAAGGTTATGTGTTTTTGCAGGGTTTTTTGTTGTTGTCTTGTGCCTTAGAAAGTAAGAAAGTATTATGCTTGTTAATTAATCAGCATTAACCCTTAAGACCATTTCTTTAACCTTCCTCTTATGCAGAAGAAATTACAACAACAAATTGTATTTTTGGAATTAAAAGGACAGACAAACCAATAATGTTTTTAAGCCACACAGTCTTCTCTGCGAAACCACCCCTATATAGACAGTATATTTATATATGTAGCCTGTATGGCAACTCTATACCACAATATAAAATTAACCTTGTTGCTATATGCCAGTTATTTACATCAAGGCTGCAGTAATACATTTCTAGATGAAAAAATATTTAAATAGATAATAACATCAACTATTAACTGCTTTTATTTATTTGGAAGTGTTAATAATGTTATTGAAATAATTTGGAAGTGAAAATAAATGCTTGATTAGAAAAGTTAATGGTTATTATTTTCTGCAGTAAGACAAAGAAAATAGTGAATAAATGACTGAAATTAGCTAAAACTAGACTTTTAGAAGCATTTTTAAAGGTTCACTCAGTTTCTGCTTGTGGGAGTTCCAAATATATAAATAAATCATTTTATGTAACAAATCAATTTAAAGAATAACTTGATACATTTTTTTAAAACAGTTTTTAATCATTCTTTATTGTGGCACATTGAGTAGCCGTATGGCTACTTTGTTTGTATTTCTTTCCCTTTTTTATTTTTTACTTTTTTTTAAATGTTATGTTATATAAAATGGAACAAAACAAAAACAATTTAAGGAACATAACTATTTGATGTTAATATTAATATACATGTTTAACAAACATATATTTAAATGAGTTCTAAACAGTACATGCAGTACGTGGATCTACTAAACAACACTATTTGATTGACATGCAGAAGTTTCCTGTTTATCTGCTGCTTGGCTCTGTCATAACATGCTGTGAAGATAATAATTGGAAAAAATGTTTGGATGAATCAACAAGAATATGCTCAGCAGGTCAGGGCAGAACATGGCGTTCAGATTTGTACAGCTGATGTTCTTAGTTCTACCGTTTCAGTCAGAACAATCTTTGAATGCAACAGGACCATCACAGTCCATTTCTGTGATTTATGTATTCTTATCACCTGTTTTGTCTTTTCATTACCCTAAAGCTGGTCATAAACCAGACGAGAAGTGCAGCACCGCGTCAAATCACATCTTTAAAAATCGAACACATTTCTTTGAGTTTACACACACCAGCGGCATGTTTGATTTTTTAAGATGTGGCACGACGCCGTGCTGCTCTTCTCATCTGGTGTGTGATCGGCTTAAGAAATGTTTTTCTAGCCTCCTGATTTTGGGAAAAAACATATTGCTCAATCACGGTCTTGTTCTGCGTAAACAGAGAGTACAGTTTTTAAAGACCTATTAAATGAAGAAGGAAAACTAAGAGGTTCTAATAATGAGTCAGGTTTCACAGCCTTAAGCCAGATCTGATATTTCTGCTTTTACTGTTCACATTCATGCTTATAAGTAACCCACGTTTAATATTAGTCAACAGTCTTATATAAAGCTTTATTTTCTGTCAAAGTAGGGCCAAAACTGTGTTCTTACAGAAAAAATGTTTACTTATGGAAAATAAAACTTGAATATTAAGACCTCATAAATATAAAATACTAAAAAAACTAAAAATAAGTAAATGTGCTAACAATATTTTTGTGATGTTTTGTGTAAACCAAATATATGCCCCTGTAGTAACAACATATGCTGTCTTGTGGTTCCTCCCATTGTTTTTTCTTTTGGTCAAGTAAGAAGCTACTGGTGCTAAATCAACTTGTACAGTGATTTATATTAGAAAAATATACAAAATTACAATCTGATGGTTTATGCTGAGGTTGCATAAGAAATAAAGGTTGCATGTCATGCATAAACATATCATGTCTATATAATATTCCATATCAGCTAGAGATATCAAAGTTATTAAACACACAACACAAGACAATGTTTGCTCAACTGCAAACTTTAAATGTTATATAGTTTATGGGTCTTTGTTTTTCAGCTATTTAAGATTATAATATCTCTAGGACAAAGGACAGTGGCATAAGTTGTGTATTAAAGAGAGTTTGCTCTTCTCCGTCTGTGTATTATCAAAATGATTTAGGCAGACCAGGATGTTTTCGTAACGAAATATGATGATGAATAGGAGGTTCAGTCACTCACTTCCTTTTCTGTCCTGTTCTGTCCTAGATACCTCAAAACTTTAACTGCATTGCTGCGAGGGCCAGATTAAGAGCTCTTTACTCCACCCTAAATGACAGCAAACTGATTAGTTATGCACTTAACGTGTATATTGCTGTGTTGACTAAAGTTGTATGTGAATGGAAAGCTGTGCCAGTGCAGATCATGCATGTGGAGGAGTACACAGATGAAGAAATAAAACACGAACTACTACAGCTAAATACAGACCATTATAAACAATTTTAACTGTGCTTTAGGAAATGTGATGCAGCTGAGGTTATATATATCATCAAGGTTGTCATTTTAATAAAGCATCACTTATAAATTAATACCAATTCCTTGTGAGGCGTAATCACTGTAATTTGTTTTTTACTTTGCAATGTAATTGCTGCGTTTTTGAAGTGACACTTTCTGAAATGTTTGGTGACATATGCAGTTGACAAATGCAATGACCAGAGAGCGCTATAAAATGAGACTGCGGCATTACGTCACTAAAAGTTTAAGCATGGAGGAAGACGTGAGCACATAAACACACACTGTTTAGCACTTGCTGTTTCCTGTTTCCACATCAAATAACAGATCATTTTGCAGCAGTCTCATTTATATATCATGACATTAATGCCTCAGACTGCAATGCTGCCGTGTTTTATTCTCCTTCTATTCATCCAATGGAAGCTTGCTGACACTTGTAACTTTACTTTACAATGATTTTAAAGCAAATCATAATAACGATAATGTAAGAATATTAAATATCTTAAATAAATCCTGAAATATCTTTCAAAGTTTTAAATCCCATCGAACCTGCGGAAATCCAGCAGTCTTCCTCTCCGGTGTGGCCAAAAGGAAACGCGTGTATCAGTTGTTTAATGTTGTGTGGTGGCGCCCTCGACTGTGAGCAGCAGCAGATATGTTTGTTAAGCTACGAGGGGTAGTTTGGTTCTTATGAGAGTGCAACTTTCAACTGAAAGCCAATGCTTTATTGACCACTGTTATGAGATAGTGACAGTGCACAGTACAGTCGGTCTTTTGTGAGATAATAGGATGACCCGCATGCATTTGCAAGCAATGTTTGTATTGTATTGTATTGTATGTATGAATGTATGCTAGATAGATATAGATTATTGGAATGTCACAAATACCTATGAATGTGAAGCACATACACGGGCAGGGTCAAATATTATTATGCACATTATCAGACACAGTAACCTTACTTGTGTGTACAGTACAGACTGAAAAATAAATGAATTGGACTATTAATTTGTAAATGATTTTCCGGGCAGAGCCGGTATGTAACTGATTATGGCTCTTTGTGATATTAAGCATGCTTTTGAAATGTGCTTTATACTACAGGACAGGTAGTCGCATGCTGCATGCTGACATGTGTCTGTGTTTGCTTAGCCCTCAAGTCACCTCCCTACTTCTGGTATTACTGGTTCTAGCTTTCTGTGAGTTGTCAGAGGTCTGACATATTTTAAGTGTTTGTTTTCCAATGAGAGGTTGACTTCATGCTTGTTTGGTCACACTGTATGTGACGAGTGTGAAAAATACACTGGTCAGGAAGAGCATCTTTAGAGGTGAGTTTATCTGTCTATCTTGATTCGTATATGCTGTTTGTGAAATTGTTGGAAATTATATTGTTTTTACCACTTATAGTAGAGAAAGTGTCATCTTCAGTGAAATTTTGCCCTTTCTTAGCTAACAGTTTTGGCCTACTGGTTAAAGGTTCAGACTTGTAACCAGAAAGTTGCTGGTTTGATTCCAATGGCAGATAACAACTGAGGCGCAGACACCTTACCCCTGAGTGGATCTTGTAATGTGTGTGTTCAAAACTTGCTACTCCAAAGTGTGTGCACTTACTGGATGGGTTAAATGCAGAGGCCAAATTCTGAGTATGGGTTACCATACTTGGCCAGCATGTCACTTCACGTTATTAGTAAAGCAACTGTACTGTTCTAGTTTGGACAGGAGCTTACAGTAGATAATAAAACTTTGGAATTTTGACAGCAGACATGCACTGATTCTACTGATGTGGAAATAATGATTAACCTAAAAAAAATTGTTTAGCTGCTGACACGCAGTATATGCAAATAACACATTTGAACATGGTGTGCATATGTGTGTACACAAACACACTCTTAGTTTAAATCATTTATTTAATCCTTTATAACCTAACAAAAGTTTTACAGTAAATTCAGTAAATCATACATTTATTATTGCAGCAAATATATGATGCAATTATACATATTTATATATGTGTGACAGACAGAGGTGTGTGGGGCTGGGGGGAGTGAGAATAAACACATGGGTTGTGACACGTTTAAAAAACCTTTCACACGCGAAAGCAGCCAACATGAAAAACCGCAAGCTGAGATTTCTCACATAATTAGTTTTACATGTAACTGTTGCATTAGCATACCTGTAACATTGTAGCCGTAAGACTTATGCACAGACTGCAAAGAAATACATCAATGGGCCAACGTACCTGCTTCCAATTACAGGTGCTTTTGTGCTGGGGTATTAACCGTGAATGAATGTTTTTGTGACACTGAATATTTATTTATTCTTCCAGCCTGTTTGGATTTTCCTCACTTCCTTCCTGCCATTTTCAAAGCTTTGTTTGTTTCTTTGAAATATTTTTATATTGTCGTATAACCTCCCACGCGAACAAAAAGAGTTACTTTTGTAGTAAGGTAAACAATGATTAAATTAATAAGCACGTATGCTACAGACAAAGGTCAGGAGGCGGCAGTCCCAGCAGGCAAACGATTTGTTTTAAGGAACATTGTCATGCTATGAGCACAGTTTTTAGAATACAGTAACGGTTTGCTGGCAAAATTATAGGCTTGCTGGATGCTTAAAGCAAGACATGCTACTTGTTTCTGAAATATGTGACTTATCATTGATGTTTCATTATCTAACAGATTTTGACAGTTTTACGATTATAGTGATTATAGTAATTTAATCCTGGATTAATATCTTCTGTTGTCCAAGGACCTGATTGGTTGATAAGAATGCTATTCTAGCCCCCGCCTAGTCGTAATCCCAGATTTCTGATAGGGTGTCAGAAAAGTTGTTTTAGGACCAACTATAAACACAGTACAGGTCCTGTTTGGCAAAATCAAAGTCACAAACCCAAGGCCTAGTGGTTAGTGCATGTGCTCGCGGCGTTTGTGCTAATGCAGGTGCCACAGATTCAGATCTGGCCAAAGACATTTTTCCCACACCACATTCCCACAGCTATGACATGTTTCTCAAGGAGACGTGTTAAAACACCCATCTGAATGTCACCACACTGAAACCTGTGTTATTCAAAACAATCTGATTCCAAAACTGTCATACTGTCAATCATGGGTTTGATAAAGTATTAAGGTGTGTGCTTATTCACGTAAGGCAGTAATACCTGTAAATCAGTTAAATTTGGCTATTATAAAACCAGGTTTATGACATGTGTTAAGTAATCTGCAAAGTAATCTTATTGCAGAATATAGAATTCAGTGTGGAGTTTGTGTCCATTGTGTGCAGTCACACTCTAGTATCATGTGTTACTATGTGTGTTCAGCTGTGCCCAGATTTAAAGTGAGCCTGTCCTTCACTTTTTGTAATTTACATATGCCTTGTTTTGTCAGGAGGCATTAGGTACAATAGGCAGGTCTCACAGGCCATAAACGTGACATAAAGCACAGCCTGTAGTGCTTAATAGTAATAATAACAATAAAAAACAAATTAGAAACATAAAACTTCTTTTTATAAATGTGACTGTCAAAACACTGCATTTTATTAAGAAGCAATTTGTGCTGGTTGCATCTGTCCACCGAAGCTATAAGAAAGCATTAGGAATTAAGACAATAGGCTTCATTGTGTAAAGAGGATTGTCACTGTTGACATACTGCACAGACTATCACTAATTAAAGCTGTTTCCTACTTGACTGGCACTATGTCTTCCTTCTCAATTTTCCTGATTACAAATCACCATAAGAGCATAACAATTCTTGCCAAATCTGCGCTATGTTTACATTCAGGCAAATAAATCAACAGCAAAAGTTTTTAAGTCTCTCTCAGCTGCTGTGTCAAGGTCGTTCTGATGCTCTGAGTTGTGTAGCAAGGCATTCCGGCACTTCCAGGCCTTTTCTTTAATGGTCTCTAAATAGTCTGGTGGATTAGGCTTTGTTTGAATCATCGTTAAAGGTTTAGCGAGTCTCGAAGCCTGGTGAGAGGCTTTGCCAACATATGTCTCCTCACAGAATCTTCTTTAGTGCTTTGCCTGAGGGTTGGGGCCAGTTTTAGGACTGGTGTGTGTATGAGTAAGTAGAATTTTAAAGGGGCAGAGAGCTGAGATGTTCAATCTGAATGCTGTTGAACACAATCACTGCTTCACTCTGTGTCTCTCTGCAGTTGGGAATTGCTGAGTGTGTACTCGCATTGAAGTAAGTACAGAATTTGCTTGTTCTGTTTGGTCGGCTGTTTGAATAAGAGTTTCAAGCAATTACTGTATGTGTGAGTGAAGCAAATGGGAAGGTGTGTCTGTAAACTTCAGCAGTTTGAGCTGATGTTAGTTGGTGATGTTTCTGCACTCAGCCTCAGGGGTTGAATTAATTAATCGGGCATGTGTTTCAAAGAGTTTCTATTACTCATTGTTGTTAGGTTAACTTGCAGTGGACAGTTTTTACATATAATTTGAAGTTGGCTATTCAGTTTGTTTATGGCTGGTGGAATGGTCTGTCTGTCTATCTATCTGTCTGTCTGTCTGTCTATATGTGTGCGTGTATATAGATAGATAGCTAGATATACCAGCCATATCTATTCATATAATATGAATATGTGGGCATATTATATCCTCACATAAAATAACATTGGTTATTTTATAACACTGTATCAGACACAGCAACCTTACTTTGTGTACAGTATATACATATATATACAGTATACACCCACACACCCACATGTACATATATAGCCTGAAGTAACATGTCAAAAACTGTGGTTGTATAGATGTGTCATCTAGATGTGTCAGTGTTTGTCACCGAGTTCAGAAGTCATTTACTGCATGTTATTTTAAGAAGGATCACTTGTTAAGGTCTTCAAAGGTCACCAGAATCTCTTGAAGCTACAGATCCAAATGACAAGCTTTAACATTTATCCCCATTTAAGAAACATGCACTAGACAGACAGTTTTTGTTGCAGTGTCTTTTAATTTTGAGGCTGTCTATATTCCGGTGCACTCTTAAAAGTCGACTTATAAATTGAACTTTTTGCAGACATGCACATTTACAATTTACAGTCTTTCTCTTTTGGGAAAACAGACTTATCTTGCTCTCATGGGTGAATTTAAATTTTTTTATTCAAGTAGCAAATCATATTTCATGGTTCTGATGTAATTAAAGCCTATTTAACCATAAAAAGACGAGACCTTCAATATGTTCTGATCTGGAAACTTCCAGATTCACTAGTAAATACAAGCACAGATAGAAAACTGAGTTCAATGTTCCATTCCGCTTCACTGCTGCTGTTTTCTGAACACTAGTATCCATCCCGTGTGTTCATTTATGTCTTCTCTTATGTATTGTAATGGAACAATTACCATTAATTTTTTACAATCTTATAGCCAATTCTTAAGACAGTTTTAAAAAAATTTAAATATTAACTTTTATCATTACCCACTTTCACATGGATAGAAAAATAATCTGTTTTGGCTTGGTCAATTGAATTTTGTAAAGAACCACTATCATCCTGAAGACACATTTTCCCCTTTTGCCAACTGTCAGCATTTCTGGGCATCACTATTGGCTGTGCAGTCAACGTGCTGAGTCCCTGAGTCCTTCCAGGTGTTTTGATCACTCAACCGTTGCTGTTCGTTAGACAGGCAAATACTTAATTACCCAGCATCCAAATCATGAGCCAGGGGCAAAAGTGAGAGAATCCATCTCCTCTGGCCACTCTACGATAAGGAGAGCTAATCTTAGGTTAATGCTTGTAATTTGCGCAGGCGGGCTTGACTCCATGTGGCTTGTGAGCGTGAGTGATTATATGAGGAATGAGCCTCTGGCGTGAACGCTCTCGCGGTTCAGCAGTCATTGCGGGGGCGTGATGGCAAACAGCATGCACAGAGTCAACCAAATGAGCAACGTGAATTCTCATCCCAGCTGATATGTCTGTAACTTTAGCCTTGCAACCTTTTTTGTCTCCAGACTTTGCAAAAGTTCAAGTTCTTCAAAAGTTCTTTTCTGAAGAGTTGTTGATGGTATGTCTCCAGTTCTCCGACCACGTCCAGTCGGATTTTGCTTTATATATTTGCGTTCCTGTGGCACAACTGGTACCGCATAGTGATAGAAATGCCTGGGTCACAATTTCAGTATATATGCTGTAAGTCCCAGTGGGTGCAAGCATCTTTAAAATGCATAGATGTAAATTTTTTAACTGTACCTACAAGTTGACAAAGTTAACAACAATTTTAACTAATACTTGTTTTAGTGGTATAAGTGCTAGTAATAGCACATATATTGCTGTAATAGTCCTGGCTGACATTGCATAAAGACTATATATTGTTGGCTATTATAGCCCTTTACATGACTGCCTCAACTTTCTGTTTAACAGAAAATATAGGACCATACAGGAATAAACAAAACTGTGCTTGTCAAGCCATATCTTGGGGTCTTTAAAAAAATGACTTTCTGCTTGAGTAATGATTGACACATTCCTCAGATCTAAAGATTCCCAAGTTTTTGTCAGTACCTGTGTTTTACTGCTCTCATGTTACTCTCTCTCCTGCCTAAGGTGCAGAGTTTTCAAAATCATCTCACCTGCTATAAATCCAGAATGATGTAAAACACATACTAACACAGAGAACTACTCCTCAAGTCCCCTCTCGGTTTCGCTGTAGAAGGATTTATTATAATTACTTCTCTGTTCTTACTTGTACTCTTTAATGCCCTTAAGATCTTTGCCTTGGAGGAGTCGCTGAAGAGCTCAAGCTAAAAGAGGAGGAAGTTTCCAGTGGAAGAAGCCCCATTTCCTGGCCGCTTCCTTTTCCTCATCTGCTGGCTGGAATGAGTAGGTTCAGGGGTCTTCGTGTTGGGCTTCTGTTAATCATCTTCTCCACTGCCTTTGGTGTTTACTTCCCTCCTCATGGTAAGTACTTGGACAGTCAAAACACTATACGATATGAATGTATATATGAATGTAACTTTAGACACGTATGTACAGTATGTATCTAATTTCCATTACAATTCCTCTTAACTGACCTTTATATTCAAGTTACAGCCATTATTCAACAATGTTACTTTATTACTGTATGTTAAACTCCACCACAAAAGTGTAGTTTCCTGATTAGCACTATTTACCATTTAAATGTTGAGGCTCTTTTGTATTTTGACCTGTTTCCTGTAGTGGAGCAGCTGCCGACCATCACCAGTCAGACCTCAGGTGCTCTCAATGCCCTGCCGTATGATGATAACTACATTCTTAGATGTGAAGCCAAAGGCAACCCAGGACCTACGTGAGTCACATGTCCTGCACATTTCCTGTTCAGTCATTGGGTCGTGCAACAAACATCAAACTTCTGTCATTGGGGACTCACCTTGTGATTTAATCATCTCTATTTTGTATGACTTTATTGATTTTGTGGAACAAATCATTTGATATTTCGAAGAATCTTTACAATCTTTATGTTTTATATGCAGTTTTAATAGTGAACAGTTTATAGTTATCACGGTTGCAACTCTAAAATGACAAAAAACTTGCTGAATGTCAACAGTGACAAATTTAAAGAAATTGAATAATGTTTAACAGGTGTAATAAAAGTATTTCTATGCGTATGTTGTGTTTTTGCTTGAACAGTTACCGCTGGACAAAAGATGGAATGGATTTTGACCCACATAAGGACCCTCAACTCATTACAGAAGAGAGAAGCGGGACTTTTGTAATACCAAACACTAAAGATAAAGTGAAATACCAGGGAAAGTATAAATGTTATGCCTCAAACAAGCTTGGAACTGCCATATCAGATGAAACAGAATTTATTGTGCCTGGTAAGTCATTGTTCCTAAATATATTCTATGGGTACAAACCATTTCCAGTCTGTATTTCTTAGTATGGTATACTAGCTGTTCTGGTGCAACGCCTTGTCAGTTTCCAAACTAACACAATTGTTTTTAATTGAGTTAAAATGTATTAAACCAACATAAAACACCTGAGTCTGTTTGATCCAGGGAAACATTTGTCCTTTTAATATTTGGGAAGGATTTTCAATTCTGATTTCGTAGCACCACATTGTAAAATAAACTGTAACCATGCCAACTGGCCCTGAATGGTGCTTTTTTGCGATGAGATTCTGTCAGCCCAGTAGTGGAATAGCACTAAAATGTTGTAGAATCTTACATTTTTTTTATATATGTTCCAGGAATTTTGCATTTGCCTGTTCCATGTGTCGCCTTAAGCACAACATGATGCTGCTGAACTTGTTTTTAATTATCCATAAATGTTCTCATGTCTTATTTGTACCTATTGTCTTTAGCCAGTGTCTTTAGTGTGGTTCTCATCCTACATTACACAGCTTCCAACAGCTGGAGCAGCATTATATTATGCTGCTCCATATTAAATCCTATAGCAAACAATACACCAAAGTCAGCCT